>JAMWET010004532.1:0-102091 GCA_024036415.1 Prochilodus magdalenae
AAATATTCATTTGCTAAAAGATATGCATTTAATGAAATGATCGAGGACGAGTTTTAGCTATCTGTTCTGGCGGGGGTGCTCGGAGCTTGGCTGTACAGCGGATATAACTACAGTAAAATATGGCTACAATGAGAAAGTATTTTGTCGGATCGATTTTTTTTCATGGCTTATGTCTGTTGGATTATATTGGTGTTTCAGAAATGTAATGCTAACATGCATTGTAAAAATTGGGACTGGGGTTAATTAATATTTACAAAAAAAATAAAAAGGTTACCAATACATAATAAAAATGAATATCTTTAGTTTAAAACCAAATTGAGCTGAATTTAGCAACTTTAATGTGTTCAGTAATTGTATTTTACACATTTTTGCTTTAATAAAATTAGCTGTGACACATTGAGTAGAATTTACTCATATCTTTTTCTGTAACAGCAAGGGTACAGGAAATTGATAGATTTTACTCATTAGGAGGACTTGGTTTTCAGTTAGCTTACACTTCCGCCCAACACAGTTTTCACGTCGTGGACTCGTTAGGGAATTAACGAGTTGTTGTAGCTGCTGCCTATTATGTTGTGTTACTGCAACTACCAATAATTTAACTTTGGTGTCCTGTAAGTCAAAGAATTTAGCTTCATAGTGATTGCTTTGTAGGTTTTTGTATAGCTTAAGCTATAAATGGTCCTCGTGGATGTCTAAAATACGTTTAAATATAGTCAGATATGGGATTTCAACGTTGTTTCAATGGCGCAAACGGTTCAAATATTTACTGGGTAGAAATGGCAGTCAGCTCAAGTTTAAAAAGCCTGCTCATGTCTGTGTTTAAAGTTGTCCTACAACATAATGGTACACCGTATGTCATGCTTTTTAGAGTAACTTCCCTGCCCCACTTTAAGAAACTTAGCACAGATGTAGAAAAATACCTTTCTTGCTCTCAGATGTTAAGTCTTTCTTTCGTTCTCTCTGTTTAGATGGGTGTTGTCGCTGTGTTTTAGGCTCTCCCGTTAATAGCCTAATCGCCAGCATTTTATTTAGTAACCGCGTAGTTTCATGCGTTTGTAGGGCTGTCCGTTAAAGCATTTTCTGGGCTCCGGAGCGTCGGCAGTAACAACAGCGAATATTCAAATCTTTGGTACTGTGAAGGTAGGGGTGGCTGAGAAGGATGATTCAGAAAATCCACCTCCCCCCATTTTGTGGTATTGTAATTTGTCGTTATACGCGGCTTCCCTCACTCTAGCAGCCCGCTGGCCTCTCTTAGATTGGCAAGCCACTGCGAGGTCGCAAACAAACTATCTAATTTTCATTAGCTGCTAACACCAGCTGGATAAGATACATACTGAAAAAAATCACTGACATGGTGTGCGCAGACAAAGCCTGTTTGATTTGAGCTGCAGAAGCGCTAAACAACACACAACATAATACAGTGTTTTAGATCTGTTTAATGCTTAATTCATATTTTTCCTGTCACTCTTTGGAGCGTCGTTTGGCTATTTTATTTAGGTGGCACAGTACACTACAGTAGTATTTCTGCCTTGTTTTATAGTACTCAAATGTGGTAATGGTCATAACATGTTTTTGTGAACATTTCTGTGCCTGGTTCAGCTGCTTATGGTTATTAGGTCTCATTTAGCATAGTTTCTAGGGTTGTGGTTTTGTGCTTTCCTGACTGAAGCGTGTCTGACTAGTTTTTCAAAATTGTGAGATATTTCTATTTGATTGGCAATGTATGGAAAAATTAATTTATACTAATATGAATTAATCTACAATGTGTAAGTAGCAAGTGTAATATTTTAGTGTTGGTTTACTTATTGAGGATAGGTTTCCTGTTGTGTGTTTAAATTATAATTAAACTGTCCAGCTGAGTTGATATTAGCTGATATTTATTTCTTTCCAGATGCATGAAGTCGTTGGCTGAAATTAATCAAGCAGGTATGTGTTATGTATTATAAAATGTGTTTTGATGCCACATTCAGTAAATGTTGTGTAATAAAATATACACACACTGTAACAAATTGCTGTAAATTTACTGTGAATTTACAACAGTAGCTTTCTGTATATTTGAATAATTGTAAAATACTGTTATATAATCATACCTCACATGTAAATTAACAGTAATGCGGTAGGTTAACCAATAAGATTAGATAACTGTAAATTTATCAGCATAATACAGTATTTTCTGTCAAACTGTGGAAACACGCGTCGTCATCCCTTTACAAGTCCAGTCACCATACATCAACATTGCTCTGATTATTGTAGGCACTGTTTCTGTTGTCATGATAACACTTTTTTATTAAACTGCTCAAACTGCTCATACTCATGTTGTGTGACAAAATGTGTTTTTCCTGAGCTTGATGTGATGGGTGAGTTGGATCATTTGGCTCAGCTGTACGAGAACTCTTTCGGCTCATCTTGTTTTCCACTGTTTTCGCTCTCCTGTAGTCTCTGTGCCCTGTAGAACGTCTTACGCAGTCAATATGTGGACTGCCAAGCAGTGTGTATTAACGAACAAACTCTCAGACGTGAGCCAACTTCCATCGTTCACGCAAAGGAGTCAACACGAGCCAACTCATTTTGCGACTGACACATTTGGACTGCACAGGTTCGGTAAGAGCAGTCCATGTGAAGTTCAAGAAAGGAGGTAGCTAGCCAGCTATTAATGTTACGTTTATCTTCTGATATGGTCAGTGTCCAGTATTGTTATGTCTGCATAATTATTACACTTCTAAGATTTCACACTTTCAGAATTAACCCTAGGTCTGTTAGCTCTGTAGCTTGAGCATAAGCAGCTGTTCTGCCGTCCGTAAGCCGCTAATCTACTACATGTACCGGCTAGTTTCGGACAACTGCTTAGCAAAGAAGCTAGCTTAGCTCTGTAGCTTGAACAGTGTTAGCTAGCTAGCTAGCAAGCAGCAAAGTTTCAGACCTGTGTAAAGTTTGTATGAGGTCATCTTATTCTTTATTTATTTAACTTAGTTTAAAACATGTTATTAATACAAGCTAGCCTATTAGCCCACCAATTTTCCAGCCATTTTATAAAATAAATCTGTAAATAAAGTATTGCATCCTTAGACTAGCTATATTTGCAGCAAGCAAATATAGCCAGTACAGTTAACGTTATTGAACTGAGGTGTTTGGCACCTTAACACCTCAACAATGTTAATTACATCGTCACAGGATCTGATAAAAGTCAGCTGCCTTACCTTTGCTTAATCAGTTTATCACAAATAGGCAAGTCCATTCATTTAGGAATTGATAAAACGTCCTTACCTTTCTTAATATTAACGATATTTCATTTAAACGGATGATATTAACGTATTAGTCTATTTTGCCATGCTTGACTAACATACAGTTCTTTCCATTTCCTAAAGACATTTCTTTCATCAAACAAACACTGAAAATTCATTTATGTTAAAGAAAGACCACTTAACTAGAGCAAGATGATATTGTGTGACATGTGTGCTAAGACTTGCACTGATGTGTTAACATATGTGAGGCACATGCAGACCCACAGTTGCATACCCAATGCTTCTTTTAAGTGTGTTTATCCTGGATGTCACAGAACTTTACAAAACTTCAGAACGTTTAAATCTCACAGCTATCGCCACTACTGGGGCCAGTCTAGGTCTACACAGCGCTGTGTTGTTGATTTAACTTGTCGTGTTGGCTTGTGCCGAACGAAAAATGAGAATACTCAGACTCAGAGCTTTTTTACACATTTGAAATTGCATATCAGAGAGGGGAAAGAGGTGGCATGTCCTTTCAGAAACTGTGACAAGACATTTAAAGTCCAGTCTTTATTCACATCACATATGTCAAGGAATGCATGAAAAGTCCCCAGAAGAGGGTTTGATGGACTGCATAGTTAATCCATCCAGTTCACAAGATATTGATGGGGATAGTGGCATGCAGCTTGATGATCCAAGTTGTGAACAGTCAGAAGTATGCCCAGAGGCTGTGGAAGAAAATCAGTTTTTTAGAAACTTAGCAATGTTTCATCTTAAGTTTCAAGCCAAATTCAGACTGTTATAGATTTCTTCTATTCAATTTCTCTTGGCAAAGCTCTCTCTCAAAATCAGTTTAGCTTGGAGGATACATTGAGCTACTAGGCCTAGGGGGTCATAGACTGAGCTAACAATGGAGAGTATTCCTCTCCTAGTGGATGCTCTTTCTGGCACATCCACTTTGAACCCGAATGTGTCCGACTCCGTACACCACTGGACCCCTATGGCTCTCTTACTGTTGGCAGAGCGTCTTCGCTCAAGTCCAAGTCCTTCATCTCTGCAGCTCTCTCCTTCTCAGGGATACATGAGAGAACTCATCTGCTGTCGGTAACCTATTTTGTCAGGTTAAATCCACTCCTTAAGCATAAAGCCTTCGGAGACTGTGAAAGTGCTATGCCTTCTTTTCTGATGCCACAGCTGTCAAGCAGTCGTCCATGTAAAAAATTCTCTCAATTGTTTTTGCAGCTTCAACTATTGTCTTATTACTTCTTTCTTCTGCTGTCTTTCTCAAGGCAAAACAGGCACAGCATGGGGAGGAAGTAGCCCCAAAGATGTGTACAGTCATTCTGTACTCTTCTAATGGTCCGTTCAAGTCTCCATCTGGCCACCAGAGGAAACATATGAAGTCAGAGTCCTTGGGAGGCACCTTGACCTGGTAAAACATTGCCTCTATATCGGCCATCATTGCAACTGACTCTTCTCTAAACCGTGTCAACACGCCTATCAAGGTATTAGTGAGATCAGGCCCTTGGAGTAACTAGTTATTTAATGAAACTCCTTGATATGTCACTGTGCAATCAAAAACAATTCTAATTTTCTTCTTTTTAGGGTGGGCACTCACTTTTTAGGCCACCTTTTCTGCGTAGCCCCTTGCTATGATGTCATGCATAAAGGTCTTGTAGTCAATGTGGAACTCTGAGTTCTTATTGAGTTTCTTTTTAAGGTTGATCGCTCTTTGTTCTGCATGACTGCGATTACTGGGCATCTTCACAGACCTGTCCTTAAATGGAAGATTGATACAGATATAGATAGGATATAGCTATGGCTTCTCCTGACCCATAGTTCGGAGCAAGATCTCTGTCTTCCTGCCTCTAAGGTTCAGTGTACAAAAAGTAGCTGAACTGCCTGGGTCAATGAAGGCATAAGTCTCCATTGTCTGTGTACCTTTCTTGTACTTGAGTCTTACAGGAACAATGGCCAAAATACATTCCCTGCTTCCGGCCCCAGTGTACCCACATGTCTCTTGTTCTACAGCACTTGTGGACTGTGTCCCATCCTAGCTCTTTTTTTTTTGTTTTCCAACATTTCAAATGCCACATGTCTCCATTTTTCCCTCATCTTGTAAGGCAATTTGGACAGTATGGCTCTCATGTTCGTGGGGTTGTCCATTTCATCCATGTAGTCGACATCCTGCATGGTGTTTCTACAACAAGTGGCCTTTATATGTGGCCACTTCAAAGCTTTCTCAATATAAGCCATTGCTATTTTCAACTCATCACCATATTGCTGATGAAGCAATAGCCTAGCTTCCCTGTAGCCTTTCTCTGGAGGCATGTGTTCACAGCTTCTCACCAGATCTTGTGGCTCTCCACTAGTATACTGTTCCAGAAAGAAAAGTTTGTCTCTAGTGTTCTGTATCTTGCTTTCAATAGCATTGACAGAGAAAAAAAAGTTCTGAGAAAAGATCTACACGTGAGTGGATCACCGAAGAAGACAGGGATGTCCCTTTTGGGTAGTAGAGACAGATCTTGCTGCTTGACCAACATCTCAGTTATTATGTTCTGATGTTTCATCAATTCATAAACCCTGGGTTCCTGAGGCTTGTTAGGTGAGGCTCTGCTTGTAGGCGGATGACGAAGATGTGCATGAGGTGCTTGTTCCATGTTTCTAGTAGTGGTGTCAGGAATATGATCTTGATCATCCTCCTCATCCCTTGCTGCTGGGATGTGGACTTCACGTACAGGGCAAGTGCTAGACATATTTGCCCCTTGTGTGTGACTGCATAAATCTGTACTTGGCAATCTGGATGTCACATATTCATTCATGGCATCACAAGGGCTTTTATGACTCTCAAACACCTTCAGCTTAGCTGTAGAGGCTGCTATAGCAGTTTCTAACTCTAACTGCTCCATCTCTGCTCTTAAGTTTGCCTCTTGCAGCTGAATTAACTTCTTTCTTTTCAGCGATTCTGCTTGGGCTAAAAAAGCGGATCTTTTTGCTTCCTCTTTCATGCGTGCCACAGAGCTAGTACACGACACAACTGAAGAACTATTAGTACTTGAACCAGCTTTACTCTTGCTTTTTCGATTGTGCCGAGCAACCACTGAGACACTATCATGTGGAGCAATCTCTTCCTCTTCCTCTATAGTCTTCTGTTCTTTTATCCACTTTTCCATCTCAAGCATAAACCCTTTAACGACAGTTGACTTTGGCTCATAGCAGTTAAACTGATCGGTGCTCACTTCATCCAATGGTAAGATCTGTGTAACGCTGTTATTGAGCATGATTAATTCCTCATACAACTTGGTAAAACCTAGCAGTAATTCTGATTCCACTTTATTGACATGCTCCCCAGTATTTTTCATGTTACCTATTTCTTTCATTTTTGCAGTAATCTGAGCCATCTTTGTTTGTTTTTCTCTGACCAATAAGCCTATGGCACTTCTACTTAAGAGCCCTTTGCGTGTACTTTGGCTCCCTCTTGTGGTCACATGCTACATCAAGTAACTGTTCATCCACCATCTTGGAAACTCTAAGCAATGACTAAGCAGAAATTCCAAATGAACGTTCAAGCGCTTATAAGTAACTTTTGTAACTCAAAAAACTTGAAAAAATGAGCTTCAACAGTCTTCCTGAGTATCTTCCTCAGTTAACCAAGCTTGAATAAACCAATTTATGCAGGATGAGCACACATTTCTTTGTTAAGCTCCTTTACAGCTCCATTAGCATTGTTAGCTTTTATTAGCGCATTAGCAGGACACCTGTACTTACAAAGCACCAGCAATCTTGGGAATGGCTCCTTTACTCTCACCATCAGTCATCTTCATCCAGTTTCCTTTTCGTTTTCCTGCTGAATGTCCGTTCTTTCCATATGGAGAGGTTTTTTGACTAATGTTATGGCAACAGATACAGGATCTGTGTCATTCAGGAAAGCACTCTGGAAAGTAATGGATGCATGCAAGACTGTGCGTTCAACAAAAAAAAATCTTTATAACGGGTTTCCTTTTATAACATTTCCTTTCAAATAATTTCTAAACACAGCACAGCAAGCACGGTCAAAAAAACTGTGTGCATCCGTGCTCCCCAAATCCTTCATCTCTCTCCTTCACAGCTCGTGAAGCCCCGCCACATCAAGTATCCTTTCACACGCTATCAAATTTAAAGTCCCAATTTTCCAAATCACTATTAGCTTAAACTGACATTATAGTTATATACATAAAATAATAGAGAAATTGCAAAAAAATACTCATACCCAAATAAACAATATGAAACCTTATGTATGGCTCTAACAGTCAGTCGCATCTTCTTTTCAAACTCAAGGAAAAGCTAGTAAATCTTGGTCTTGCCGAAACTGACATAGAGAATGTGATTGATACTCTTAAATGTGATGATCTTTTCAGAAAATGTAATACCCAAACACTTAAACACTTAGTCAGTTGCTCATTACAACTTTGATCCTCTACACACTCTGGTTACCCATGCTGTGTCAGTAAAAAGGACTGAATACAGGAGTAAAATGTTTGTTGTGATAACTCATAACGATGACGGCCTTATTGTTGGTAAAATTAAACAGGCTCTTATTCATAGGACCCACAGGAGGTTTTTTTTTTTTTTCATTGCTGAACAATATCGAGCTGTGCGTCTGCCAGAATTGGGTGTTTATTACATTAAAACAGTGCATGGAGCCTACTGCTGTGTTGCTCATGAGAAGCTACTTGACTATTACCCATTGATACAGTACACTGTTTGGGGAATGCCACTTTTAATTCTTCATCATTCTATCCCAACCTATTAGCTGAATGTCTTCACTGGAAGAGAATATCAAGAGGATTATCCTCAAGACTTTGCCCAGTCTGTCTGTGGAGACACAGCTGCAGTTTGTTTCCACGCTTCAGACATCTGGTGTCGACTCTGTGGCTGACCTGAAATATGTCCAACAGGAGAACATCAAAGGCCTGTTGCCTGTTATACAGCAGAGAAAATTACTGGAAGCCTTTATATTAGGTAATTAATATTTATCCAGCCATAGGCACATTTATTTTCATTAAGTAAAGTATAAGCACTTCTGCATAATGTGCATTCCAATATTGACTGTATATATTAGTAGATAATTATTAAAAGTAGTGATGTTCTTCTTTAACATTCATTCATGTTGAAGTCTTTGTTGTTTCAGAAACTAAGACCATCATTTTGGATCTCCAGGTTATTCAGACTGACTCAGATTCAAGTGCTTCTACTTATCCTAACTCTTCATTCTCATCCACCTCATCCTCACTCACGGTATCGGGGGGCAGTATCGGCAGCGTTCAGTGGGATGCCGCAGGGAAACTGGACCTCAACGTGGCCCAGTTGATACCTATGGCTGCACACAATTCCAACCAGACCCACCAAAAGAGGAGACTACTGACACATTGGAAGAGAAGCGGTACTGAATGGAAAACATTTACCAGCAGGAAGGTTTGAATGGGGGACAAAGGGCAGAAGTGCTAAATCTCATGGAGACTACATACAGTCTTCAGCGTTCACATAAATGCAATTTCTGCGCCTTCCATTGAAGATCTAAAAAGCTAGTGGCCATACCTTTTTACTCTGAGAGGCATCTATGCTAATTTTGAGCTGTTGACAGATGTCAAAGTACTTGAAGTTTTGGAGCTTTTTTTTTTTTTTGAACTGACTTTTTATTCAACACACATACAGAAACAGACATTCAATACATATACATAAATATGGTCAGAGAAAAAAAAAAGGAAAACATTAATAATGAAAATAACACTAATAATAAAAAAAAAAAAAAAAAAAAAAAAAAAAAGAATATTAAAGATGAGGTGACAAGAGTTCTGTCATGGCCTGTAGTAATGGTGACCATCTTTTAGCAAAAATATCTGTTCATAGCTGTAACCTTGAATGCTGTGATTTTCTCCATTGTGACAACATTTTTATCCTCTCTTTCCATTGTGCCATGGTGGGGGGCTGTGGTTTCAGCCAGGAAACCGTTATCAAATCGTAGTCAAATCTCCCTCATCCATATTGTCCGGGAGTATACCCAGTATACGCAGTGCTGGTTCTAATGGGAATCTAATCTTTAAAATCAGTTTAATCTCTTTTTGAACACTCTTCCAAAATTCTAAAAGTTTTGGGCAATCCCAAAATATGTGTGTAAAGTCCACCACCATTCCACATTCCCTCCAGCATAACCCAGAAGTTTTACTGTATGCCATAATAGAAGGAGTGGTAAAATATTGCATTTTGATTTTCCAATCGAATTCTCTCCATGTTGGACTATTAGTTAGTTTATGCCCCGCTCTCAATGCTTCCTCCCATTTTTCCTACGATATTATAATATTTGCTTCCAATTCCCATTTTTCTTTAATATCACTATTATTATCGGTAAAATGATCTTGTAGTGCGTTGTATATTTTTGAAATTATCCCTTTTTTTTCTCTCTTCTATAGACAACATTAACATTTCCTCCAGTTTAGATGGCATTTTGCATATATACTTTCATTCCTCATGTTTTTGGAGGTAGTGTCTTAGCTGTAAGAATTTATAAAAATCATGTGCTGGTAGGTTAAACTCCTTTGCAAGTTGTTCATATGACTTCATGGTTTGTCCTTTAAACAGCTGTGCAATATATACCAAGCCCTTATTTACCCATTTCTTGTAGCCTGCATCCATATTAGATGGTGAAAAATCTGGGTTTGTTGCTATTTTAGTGGCTCTACAAATGGATTTTGACTATTTTAATTTCTTTCACACTTCTGTCCATATTTTTAAAGTTTCCCTGATCCACCCATTATCTATCTTATCTAGCTTTCGTTGTGCCTTTTCTGTTAAATATGGCAGTGAATTCAAGGTTGCACCCTGTAGTGATCCTTGCTCCATTTCAACCCACCCCGTGTCTGTCTCTTTATGTATCCAGCTAATAATAACTCCTAGTTGCGCTGCCCAATAGTATGTTTTCAGATTTGGTAAGTTTAATCCTCCCTTCTGTCTTGCACAAAGAAGAGTCTTATATTTGATTCTGGCTTTTTATTTTGCCATAGAAATTTAGAAATAATTTTCTCTAGTATTTGCAAGGTAGAACTTGGGATTCCAATGGGCAATGACTGAAACAGAAACAACAATCTTGGTAGAAAATTCATTCTTATTGTATTCTTCCAGTCAACGTCAAAGGTAGCATTTCCCATCTACACAAATCCTTCTTTATTTTTATTAGTTTCCCATTGTTACTCTCAAACAACTTAGAAGAAGTAGGCGTAATGATAATGCCCAGTTATCTAAATCCCTTATTCGTCCATTTAAAATGAACTTTTCTCTCCAATTCTGCTGGACAATTACCTGAAAGCATCATAGGTACTGACTTATTTTCATTTGTCATATATCCTGATATTTCTCCATATTCCTTTAAATTGCCCAATAGGGCCAGAACAGTTGTTGATGGTTCACTTATGTAGGTTAACATATCATCTGCAAATAGAAATAATTTATGCTCAATCCCTCCCTTGTCTCGAATTCCCTTTATGTCTTTATTTAGTCATATCGACTCTGCCAAAGGTTCAATACTTATGGCGAATAGTAAAGGACTCAGACAATCTCCTTGTCTGACTCATCTTTTAAGGCTGAAAAATTTTAAGCAACAACTATTAACTCTGATCCGTGATTTGGGGTTTTTATATATTACTTTCACCCAGTCTATGAAGGTTGGATGAAACTCAAACACCTCCAAAGTATGGTACAAAAAACTCAATTTTACATGGTCAAAGGCCTTCTGTGCATCTAGACTGAGCATCATGGTAGGTTGGTGATTGTTTTTAGTGCATGATATAACGTTTAGTGTCCTTCTAATATTGTTAGCACCTTGTCTGCCTGGTATAAATCCGGTTTGATCTGTTTGAATTATTTTGGTTATATATCTCTGAATTCTCTGTGACAAAATATTTGTTAATATTTTTAAGTCATTACAGAGCAAGCCAACAGGCCTGTAACCTACACAGGAAAATGGATCTTTGCCTTCCTTATATATTACTGATATTATGGCTTCTGCCCAGGTCTTTGGTGGGTTGCTTGAAGACAGAGCATAATTAAAAACTTTAGCTAATACTGTTGTGATCTCTTTTGCAAAACATTTATAAAACTCGCCTGGAAAGCCGTCTGTGCCAGGGGATTTATTATTTTTTAAAAATTTTATAGTGTCCAATATTTCCTGTGATGAAATTGGTTGTACCATATCATCTGCCTCCTCTATCGATAGTGCTGGCAGTTGCGATCTTTTAAGAAATGCCTGTGTCTTATCTTCAGCAGTTTTTGATTCTGAATCATTATATAAATTTTTATAATATTCTGCGAAGGCTTCAACTATATCTGTTGGTTTCACCACAATTTGTTTCGAATTAGGGTGTCTAATTTTCAAGATTATCCTATTTGTTTCAACCTTTCGAAGTTGATATGCTAATAACCGACTTGCCCGGTTGCCCATCTCATAATATCTTTGACTAGTGAACCGCAGAGCTCCTTCAGCCTTATATGTTAGTAGTTCATCTAATTTATGTTTGAATTTTTTCAATTCTAGAAATATGCCCTTGTCATGTTTTCTTTTATGTTCTAGCTCCAATTCCCTGATTTTATTCTCTAACTCTTTTTGTTGTTATAATCTAGCTTTCTTTTAGCCGGGATGTTATTTCTATTATTTTTCCTCTTCTAAATGCTTTTCCCCCTTCCCATAAAATTGAAGGTGATACTTCCCCATTGTCATTCAGATCAAAATATTCCCTAAGACTTTGTTTTATTTCGTTAACCACCCTTTCATTTGATAGGATTGATACATTAAGTCTCCAGTATTTATAAAAAAATATCCTTGCCTATCTCTACTGTTAATATAACAGAGTCATGATCACTTATTGTTATATTTTCAATGTTGCAGTTTAATACTTTATGCACATATTGCTGAGACACACAGAAAAAATCCTGGAATATCCTGGAATAACTATCATGTGGATTTGAGTAGAAGGTAAAATCCCTTCCCCGAGGATTGTTGTATCTCCATGGATCTATTAGACCTAATTCTTTAATGACGCTATTTAATAGGTTCTTTTTTTTTGATCCCATTTCTGGTGGTAACCTATCCAATTTACCATTCTGTACCACATTGAAATCCCCTCTCATTATTACCATTCCCTTTCCGTTGCTCATAATTAGATTAGCTATTTCTTTAAAGACTGTGTCTTTGTCTTCATTTGGGAAATACACATTTAATATCGAGACAGTTAAATCGCTGATGGAACCAACCAGCATTACATATCTTCCCATATTATCTTTAATCACTTTCTCTGCAGAGAAGGGTAAAGATTTATTAATTAATATGGCTACCACTCTTTTCTTGCCATAAGAAACATGGAATACTTGATTCACGCAGTCTTTGTTCAGTTTTTTACTGATCCCCATGTCTTTCAGCATAGGGGCAGCCTCCATTATTGGAGTATATAAGTCCTTGTCCCTGACTCCAGAAACACCTTTAGCTGTGCAGGGTACGGGGAGTGCGCCTTCACGTTCTACTCCTTCAGTTGTTTAATTACGTCCCGCACCTGTTTTCTCTTTCGTTGTACCTCAGATGTTTAGTCTTGGTTGAAGTTGACGGTCCGCCCCTCGTAAGTGATCCTTTGTCTCCATGCTTGCTGTATCACGCAATGTTTTACCCGACAGTCCAAAAACCGGACAATGATCGCACGCGGAGGGGCATTTTCTTTTGGTTTAGGAGCTAGCGAGCGATGAGCCCTTTCAATGCGGATATCCACGTCCTCTGGAATTTGCACTGAGGAACTAATAAATTGACTCACAAATCCAACGGTGTCGTTTTTCTCTGAACCCTCTGGTACTCCATGTAGTCGTATATTACTACGTCTCAACCAAGACTCCAAGTCATTACATTTTGCGGCTAGCTTAGCCTCTTGTTGAAGCAGAAAGGCAATGGATTTCTCCAACTGCACGGTTCTGTCCTCTGTGTTTCCCAGCCTTTCCTCTACGTTTACTGCTCATTTCTCCAAAGAGGCTGTTCTTTCCATGATCCTTCATGTTAGTCTCTAGTCTTGCCAGTGCCTTTCTGTTGTCGTTAGCTGCTTCTGTGTGTTCTTGTCTTAGCTTTCGTAGCTCCGCCAGTATCGTCGATTCGTGTTCGCTGCCCATGAGCGTTTTTCCCGTTGTTGTTTCTTTCGCGGCCTCTGTGCCGCAGTCCTTTTTATTAGCCTTTCCTTTCCTCTCCATGCTTTTTTGTTGGGTTTCTTTCTCAAAATTCTTCTAACTTGTCACAGTTCGAATTTGTTTCTGCCATTGATGTCGTTTCAGAGAGCTAGTTTTAAATTGGTTTTATAGGAGCCTTTTTTTCACCCTGCCGCTTACAACATGGCGCCACCGGAAGTCCCGTTTTGGAGCTTTCTATTCAGGAATGTGGTCGAGCAATTGTGGAGTATTTCAGAACTCAGTTAAAGCACCGTGATGTCCAAGTTGTTGTTTCCCAGGGTTTGGATAGGGATTTGACTTTCCATGTAGTTCAGCTTCTTTTGGTTCATTTTGGTGAGAGCCCAGATGGATTAATGATTCTTGCTGATGTGAGTATTGATCATTGCTTGCTGATTGATTCTTGTGATTATACACATACTATAAGATTATTATTTTGTTGAACTTTACAGGGGTCCTCCACAGCTGCTGAAATTGAGAGAAAGTTCACTCTACCAGCCTGTCCTCAGCTCATTTTGCTTGGTATGTATTTTATTTCATACTGAGAATGCGGTAACTAATGAAAGAGCTTGTGCAGATTACATGTCCATCCCTGTAATTATAGGTCTGGAAAACAGTGCATTAATTGTATTTTTAATTAAGATACATTTTGCTCAACATAACTGCAAAAGATATGAAAAATGGAAGGATTCTCCAGATCTAGAAGTATTTTCTGCCCTTGTACAGCCTAATCTGTCAATCCAATCAGCTACCTTTTTTCTTTAAGAAATATTGTGTTACTCTGTCCAAATGATCTCAGGTCTCACTGCACAAGATTCCACCTAATTTTGAACTTTGTATTTCATAGGAAATGAGCCCATGACAAACTGCCAGTGGATGATCAGCATTGAGGGGCACGTGGTCTGTGAGGGCACTCAACCAACTTTTGCTGCACTGTTTGCAGTGTTCTACGTTTTCAACCTCCAGTATCAAGACAAGGCCTCCGAAACCTCGTAGGAGCTTGAACGAGCTCCTCCTCCAGTCTTCCAACTAGCCTCTAAATTATCTTAACCGTCGGTGTAATGTACAATACCGCTGACTTTTGTTACCTGTGTCATTTTTGACCATTTCTCTTGTCTAATGAAGAAACTTCTTGAAACTTGCTATTTAATTGAGAACTTTGAACATCATTTATTTTTTAACTGCATGTAAGGCAGCACCTCCTTCCAAGTTGTTTGAGCACAAAACATGGTGTTCCTGAAATTGACATTTCTTTTTTCCATAGACTAAGAAATCATGCATACATGCCACCAGACCAATGTGGCAGTTATTTTCAGACCAAGTTTCAGTATTTGAGACAAATACTTTTTCTTCCTCTTTTTTTAATATTTTTTATTTTTTTATTTTTTTAAAGACAGTTCATCAGTATAAATCCAGAAAGAGGAAGCCAGGCCACCCATGGAAAATTTATCTCCAAGAGGAGGTTAAGAAGAGGGCTGCAAGTGTCAACCCCCATGTTGCAACGCTGTTGAAAAATTAGCTGGACTTTGAGCGGGACTTCATCTAGGTAGGTCAAAGCTGCCTTGTTGCTGTGATGTCTTTATTTTGTGCTTGATTCAACTGTAGTAAAATAGCACACTAAAAACTTGTTCTTATCATTTTTATATGGGTGTGCTTCCTAAAGCAGCATCCAAAAACAATAGCAACCCTTAGCAAAACCCAACCTACAATGTACTAGTATTTGAAATTTTCTACTTGTACTTGTGGGTGTTTACAAGAAATTGCAGTAATAGTAATAATTGTAGTTAAAGTGGTAGTTGAAATATTTAATTACATATGCTTTAATCATCTGCTTTTTAAAAAAAAAAAAAACGCTGTTGACTTTAGTTTTAAAATTTTTACTTACACATTCATTAAGTCATGCTTCTTTTTCATTACATATTCTTTTAATTTTATTGATCGGTAGGGGACTGAAGGCTACAACTACTGCTTCAAAAATCAAGCCTTTTTCTAGTTTCTGCTTGGATGTTTTCTTTCCACCAGCCCTACTTCACTTTACTACACACCTACAGACTTTGTATTTTTTATATTTTACAAGTGCCATTTTGTTGCTCAGTTTTTGTTACTGTAGTCCAATAAACATTAATATATTTTTAAATTACAGTGCATGCACAATAGAATTACCATAAAATACGGTTATTCTACTGTTATATGCTGTAATTTAATATACAGTAAAATACTGTTAAATTAAATTACAGTAGATGCACTGTAAAATAACAGTAAAATGCTGGTGTCTCTGCTGCCAGTATTTTACGGTTAATTTACAGTGAAATTCTTTACAGTGCATTGCTCTTAGCCGCTGAAAAAGCGTTTGCGCCGCTTTAGCAGCGCCTACAGGCTTTAGAACGGCCAAAACCTCAACTTGTAAACAATTGTTTTGTGACAAAACACTATTTTCTGACATGAGAACACTTTAAATCGCATGTTAATAATGTAAGGGAAACATAAAGTTTAGAAGCAATGAAAGTGTAGAATCTGACGTGGGAGTGACAAAATTACAGTTTCGATGCTGAATTGCATTTAGGCTCCTTGAAAAGCAGACATGGAGCTTTAGAAGCGGCTACAGCTTTAGAAATGCCACTAGCTCATGATGATATTTGTAAACTTTTTTTGGGGAGAAAACCATATTTTCTCACATGGTCCCTTGCAATATGTCTAGAATGAAGGAAACTATTGTTACCTAAGCAATAGGAAGTAAAATTGGAGCAAACGTGCACACTCAAAATGACAATGTCAAGTTTTTGGTCACCCTACCAGCTTAAAGTGACAAAAAGAAAAATAGTGTTTTTCATCCGTAAATGTGAGTTTAGACATTAGCCTGAAGTGGTAAAAACGAATTAGGCATGGCCCAGTGAGGGCATGGAAGGTCCTAGAGTTACCAAACTTGGCACACGTTGACAACCCCACACTCTGATGACCTGGCCCAAGTTTGGTGACTCTAGCAACAAACGTCAGGGAGCTACAGCCAAATCCATAGGGTAAATATTGAATGTAGACATAAGGCTCAAATGGTAAAACCCAATCATGCAAGGCCTAGTGAGGGCATGGAAGGTCCAAGAGTTACAAAATTTGTCACACGTTGACATTACCACACTCTGATGACCTGGCCCAAGTTTGGTGACTCTAGGACCAAAGGTCAGGGAGTTACAGCCAAATATATTTGGTAAATTTGAATTTGGACTGAAGCCTCAAGGGGGGAAAAACGAATCGTACGAGGCTGAGTGAGGGCATGGAAGGTCCTAGAGTTACCACACTTGGCACACGTTGACATCACCAAACTCTGATGACCTGGACCAAGTTTGGTGACTCTAGGATCCAAGGTCAGGGAGTTACTGTCAAATATATTGGCTAAATGTTAATTTGGAATTAAGCCTCAAGGGTGAAAAGCAAATCATCCAAGGCCTAGCGAGGGCATGGAAGGACCTAGAGTGGCCAGACTTGGCACACATTGACATCACCACACTATGATAACCTGGCCCGGGATTGGTGACCCTAGGCTATAAGATCAAGAAGTTACACCCAAATCAATGGGCTAAATGTTAAATAGGACTTAAGCCTGAAGTGTGAAAAAAACAATTGTACTAGGCCTAGTGAGGGAATGGAAAGTCCGAGAGCTACAAAACTTCGCATACATTGACATCACCACACTCTGATGACTTGACCCAAATTTGGTGACTCTAGGGTGTTACAGCCAAATGCATTTGGTAAAAGTGACTTTAGACATAAGCCTCAAGTGGTAAAAAATAATCATGCAAGGCCTAGCGAGGGCATGGAGGGACCTAGAGTTACCAAACCTGGCACATGTTCAAATCACCACACTTTGATGACCTGGGCCAAGTTTGGTGACTCTAGGATCAAAGGTCAGGGAGTTACAGCCAAATCTATTTGAAAAATGTGACTTTACACATGAGCCTCAAGAGGAAAAAACAATCGTACGAGACCTAGTGAGACCATGAAAGGTCCTAGAGTTACCAAACTTGGCACACGTTGACATCAACACACTCTGATGACCTGGCCAGAGTTTGGTGACTCTAGGACCAAAGGTTAGGGAGTTACAGCCAAATCTATTTGGTAAATATGAATTTGGACTTTGGAATTTGGGAAGAATCAAATCAAATCAACATATATTTTTATAGCGCTTTTTACAAGAGACATTGTCACAAAGCAGCTTTACAAAGAATCTTTACAAGGAATCTGGTGTTTGAGCCCCCAATGAGCAACCCAAGGGCGACATTGGCAAGGACAAACTCCCTTAGTTAGGAAGGAAGAAACCTCAAAAGGAACCAAGGGGGAATCCATCCTCCTCGGGTCGACACCAGATACAAGACAGCACTAAAAAGCAGAGTACAATGTCTGATTAGTCTATAATTATGTTGGTGGTTCATAAGATTGGTCAGCAGGCGCAGGCCAAGCTTCCACAGTGCACGACAGCCAGGAGCTTCGTGGGGGTTAAAGGCTCCCAGTGAGAGCAGATGTAGCAACAGCATCAGGCCACACAGGATGGGCAGCAGTTCAACTCAGACAAAGAGAACAGACAGACTGTTAGCTCTGACAGAAGACCTGAACACACTATATGGTGTTAACAGAATGCAGCAGTGACTCCGGCAGACCTGGCTATTACAGCATAACAAAAAAGGGAGAGCCAGAAGGTCACACAGCGCCTCTCTGCTCCACCGTCAACAAACCTGAGTGAACACGAAGAGCAGTGGGATGACAGCACCAACATTCCCAGCTTACCAAACATTCTCTGTCAGTGGACCCCTAGACCTACACCTTTTATCTATCAGAAAGAAAAGACCCATTATATTCTGAGTGATACTGAATGAGTCCAGGATGGATAAAAATGCCTTACTAAGTGGATCCTGTGGTTTGTCAAGGTGAATATTAAAGTCTCGAACGACTATTGCCTTATTTGAGACTGTTATTAAACTTGATAAAAAGTCAGCAAACTCCTGTAAGAATTCAGAGTAGGGTCCTGGTGGCCTGTAAATTAGTGAAAACGAGTGTTTTTTCGTTCTTTGCTCACATATATTAAGAAACAGAATTTCGAAAGAAGAGTACTTGCAGCCTGCTTTCTGGTTTATTCCTAAAAAACTGGTGAAGATAGTTGCTACACCTCCACCCGCCTGTTTACAAGAGGACGGTAAAAGGGGGGCAGGAATTTTTGAGGGGTGGCAACATGTGGCAGACGTAAATTTACTGAATTAAATATTAACACTTATCACAGTTTGATGAGAAACAGTAGGTACACTGCCATTTACAAACTCATATAGACAAACTTAATCTCATGCAGTCAATGTCTTGCATCATGTGAAACAGTTCATATTAGGAATAAGTGACCATACAATGTGATCTTACTATATAGATAATAGAAGTACAGTAACACTGCTGTAGGTGGGCATTATAAAAGGAAAGGCATTAAAGTAAGACAAAGGTGATGAGTGGCAGACGTGTAAAAGGAATAGCAAAACGTTTTTGACTGCGGCAGAGTGGCAGCGTTGCAGGCAGCATTTGTACAAGAAGAAACTATCCAAAGAAAAACGTACCCATGAAAATCTACGGACTGAGCTGTACTAAGTAAGCATAAGTACACTATGGAAAAAATAAAAGGGTCATGGAACTCAGACTCTACATCGCTTTTACTGTTTACTCAGAACACACATTCTAGCAATTTGTCCCTCATTAGCTTAAACAGAATTATAATGTATGTACAAAATAAGAGACATTAAAAAACAAGTACAATAACAACACTATAACAGCTGAATGCTGCGATTTGCATGTTGCTCAGCAAAACACGTCACAAATTTGTCTAGGTCTAATGCTTTTGTGCGTTTTGATTCAATGCTGAGTACAGCCAAACTTGATAGTCTCTTTTCTGTCATAGTAGACAGCAAATAAGTCTTTATGAGCCTGAGAGATTCAAGGATTCAATGATTCAAGAAGACTTTATTGTCATTCACATCACATGTGGTACATGGGGTGGAACGAAATTGTGGTACCCAAGGACCCAGTTTTACCCAGACAGCAGTACTTAAATAAAATATACATAAATATATAAAAATATATGTAAAAAGAAAAAAAAAAATACAGAGAGAAAGAGCAGCAGGAAATGGAGAAGGTAGCAGCAGAGTGTATTTAAAGTGACTAGTGTCGTCAAAGTGTCGGTGCAGTGGTTCCACTAAGTGGCGTTTAAAAGTCTTACAGCTTCCGGAATGAAGCTGTTCCTCAGTCTGTTCGTTTTACACTTAATGCTCCGCAGCCTCCTGCCTGAGGGGAGCGGGACAAAAAGTGAGTGTGCTGGATGAGTGGGGTCCTTCATGATGCAGGTAGCCCTCTTCCTGCATCTGGAGGTGTAGATGTCCGTGGTGGTGGGGAGGCTGACTCCAGCAGACCTCTGTGCAGCCTTCACCACCCTCTGCAGAGGTTTCCTGTCTACAGCAGAGCAGCTTCCGTGCCACACGATGATGCTGGAGCATACGACGCTCTCCACCACACACCTGTAGAAGGAGGTGAGGACCCAGCTCGCCTCAACCGCCTGAGGAAGTAGAGCCGTTAATGTGTGTCTTTCTGCACCAACCCTCCAGGTGTTCTACCTCCTGCCTGAAGCCAGACTCACCACTGTTTGTGATGCATCCGACCACTGCCGTGTCATCCGCAAACTTCACAATATGACAGCCTGGGTGGATGGGTGAGCAGTCATATGTGAGCAGCGTGAACAAGAGGGGGCTCAACACACAGCCCTGAGGGGAGCCAGTGCTGAGGATTGTGGTGGAGGAGGAGAGGTTGTGGATTCTCACAGACTGCGGCCTGTTGGTCAGGAAGTCCAGGACCCAGTTGCAGAGAGAAGAGCGCAGACCAAGTGAGGAGAGTTTATCTGTCAGGGTCTGGGGTATCATGGTGTTGAAGGCGAATGTGAAGTCCACAAAGAGCATACGGACATAAGAGTCCTTCTGCTCCAGGTGGGTGAGGGCAGTGTGGACCACAGAGGAAATGGCATCATCTGTGGATCGGTTCCTCCTGTAGGCGTACTGGTGTGGGTCCACCGTGACGTCGATGGTGGCTTTAATGTGGGTCATAACCAGTCTTTCAAAGCATTTAGTGACTATCGGCGTGAGAGCTATCGGCCGGTAGTCATTCAGAACTGTCACTGTGGAGCTCTAGGGGACCGGGATGATGGTGGCGGTCTTCAGGCAGGTGGGAACAGCTGCCTGGGTGAGGGAGACGTTGAAAATGTCTGCCAGTACCTCGGAGATCTGATCAGCGCACTCCTGTAGTACTCGTCCGGGGATGTTATCCGGACCAGCACTTTTCCTCGGGTTGATCCTCCAGAGGGTCGTCCTTACTTCTGCTGGTGTCACACTGTGGGGTACTTCTCCAGGTGTAGGGGTGAGTCTTATGCTGGCCGGGGTGTCAGGGTCCTCAAAGCGGGCATAGAATTTGTTGAGAGCCTCGGGCAGGGAGGGGTCTTTGGAACATTGTGCATCTCTGGTTTTATAGTCTGTGATGCACTTAATTCTCCTCCACATGCTCCTTGGATCCTGGGAGGAGAAGTGTCCTTGGATTTTCAGAGCATATGCAGCTTTGGCCCTCTTAACACCTGTGGTCAGCTTTCTTCTAGCCCTCCTAATTCCTGTGAGTCACCGGACCTGAAGGCAGCATCCCTGGCTTTCAGTAGAGAACACATTCAGCCAGGGTTTCTGGTTCGGGTAGCAGGTCACAGTCTTTATGGTGGTGACATCCTCCACACACTTGCTGATGTACCCGAGGACAGCAGATGTGTAATCCTCCAGATCCAGCACCCCCTCACTCTCAGCAGCCTCTCTAAAGACATGCCCGTCTGTGCAGCTGAAACAGTCCTGCAGCACAGCGGCTGCATCACTGGGCCACACAGTAATGGTCTTCTGTGTGTGTCTGGAGCGTCGCAGTGGGGGGTGGTATGCAGGGACCAGCATGATGGAGATGTGGTCGGAGAGCCCGAGGTGGGGGTGGGGGACGGCTCTGTACGCATCTCTAACGTTGGTATAAACACGGTCGAGTGTGTTGTTTCCCCGTGTTGGAATGTCTTTGTGCTGGTAAAACCTTGGCAAGATGTTCGTCAGGTTCACGTGGTTAAAATCCCCCGCCACCACCTAAAACGCCTCCGGATGCTTGTTCTGAAGCGAGCTGATGTTGTCATGTAGCTCCTTCAGTGCGTTGTTAGCATTAGCATCCGGTGCTATGTAAACGGCAATGACGAACACAGCTGTAAACTCACGAGGCAGATAGTGTGGCCGACACTTCACGGTCAGCTGTTCTGTCGCCTCGGAGCATAGGGCGTTTACCATCACACATTTTGTGCACCAGCCTTTGTTTATGTAGACGCATAAGCCGCCTTCTCTTGCTTTTCCGGACAGCTGGTTGCGGTCCGCTCGGAAGAGCTGCCGCCCGGCGAGCTGAAAGGCTGAGTCCGGCATGCTGCCGTTTAGCCATGTTTCCGTGAGACAGATCACAGCGCAGTTCCTCATCTCCTCAGAAACACTCATCCTCAGCCGCAGAAGTTCCAGCTTGTTGTCCAGAGAGCGAACGTTGGACAGGAAGAGAGATAGAATTGGGGGTCTGTCGGCGTATCCTTGAGTCTGGCTAGCACGTCGGCCCGCTTCCCTCTCTTCTGTCTTGACTCGCATCGCTTACTTTTGCCCTTTGTTCGACCGCTCTGCCCCGCCACACCGGTGTCCGGAGAAGTTGTCTGCCCAGCTTAGCTCTGAAAGTATTGTCCATAGTTGCTGCTTTTGTGGCAGAGCTGTCCTTAATCTTCTTTAATCTTCCTTAAAGTTCAGTTCGGCTGTAACTCACACGCTTAAGGCGCGTGAAGTCGCTGTCAGAACCGACGTAAAAATAACTAAAAGCTGGGTTTTCACTGGGAGCGTGAGAAGCTGCTGCACTACAGTGCACGGCCAACTTTGTTCATAGAATGCACTGCTCACAGGCAAAACAACCGCTATTTTACACAACCTGAACAACTCACAAAAAACATCCTGGTATGGGTGCGAAAACTGAGTGAACTTCATTAGAGTGTTAGGACTCTCCTTTTCCCCCTTTTTTTCTGTCTAGTACTCTCCTCGTCTGATGTAACTCGTGTTTGAGATCTGCAATATTTGAATCATAAGTGTCAGCCAATAGCAGAATAGCCTCCTCTCTCAAATAGTTGGACTTGATGGATTTAGTGCCTGGAGACCCTGCATGATGTTACAATTTGTGTTAGAAAATCATCTTCCTCTTTCTCCAATCATGTTATTCAGAACTGGATAGTACACAGAGACACAAAAAGTGTGATTGCTATCTGGAAGTACGTGCTGTCCTAAGGTGGAGTGGATGACAGTATCCTGAAGCACCTTTGTTGTCTGTCTTGGCCTCTTTGATTTTCGCTCAGTTGTATCAATGTTACTTTGTTGACAAATCAAGTGTTTCACTCCACATTTTCTCAAAAGAGGCTTAACTACGGTACTGGACCAGTGTGTCTTTAAGTGCTTCAATAAGTTCAACACCCTTAGCGTAGTCCACTGTTTTTGACTGGAGCATGTCTGATAAAAATTTGGAGTCACTCAGAACCTTTCTGAACAGGAACAAGAGATCCAGCAAAATTCAGATCAATTTGAGCCTTATCACTATTGCTTCAACAGCTCTTTGTGGACGGTTCTCAGATGCAATCTCTTCAAGCACCTGTACTATTGCAGGCAACCTGTCCATAACATTGCGACATGCTACGTGCCTACAGGCCCAACGTGTATCACTAGCTGTTGGAGTTCCCTTGGTGCACCATCAAACATCTCCCGCTGCACTTCTAGCCATGTGTTATGTACATAAGACCCAGCCATGAAAACATACAGTCGTTCCAATAATGAGAAGTTTCCTGCATCTGCCACAGTTTTTATAGCATCTACTATAACTACGTTCAAGCAGTGTGCACTAACATGTACATAGAAGGCATGTTTAGCTACTTCTTTTATTTTTGCTTGAACACCTGCATGTGCCTCGCGCATCACTGCCGCACCATCATAGCCTTGGCCTACAAGATTTTTCTTGTACTTCAGCTCATGCTTCTCAAGGAAGCATATAATTTTGTCACTTAAGCTGGCAGCATCCAGGTGTTCTGCCACTTCAAACTCCAGAAAGCTCTCATGAACCACACAGTTGTAAAAATATCTCAGAACAAATGATGTTTGCTCTTTTTTCTGAACATCAACAATAACTGAAAACTGCTTGCTTGTTTTTACTTCCTGAAAAAATTCCTTTTTGACCATTGCAGCCAAGCACTCAAGTATATGGTTACCCAGCAAGTCTAACATAGACAGAAAAACACCGTCAAGAGACTCCCTGTGACCCCACTGTGCAATGCTTTCTGTGGCTGTTAGAACTAATATTTCAGCTAATGCTTTAATGTAGTATTGATTTTCAGCCACCTGCTTCTTTTTTGCTCATCCATTAGTCCAAACGTTTATGTATTTTTATCCGTAATTTTCTTGTTCTCTGTCCATGCAAACACTGGATTTACATGTCCTTCAGATCTGGCATGAGAACAGAAACCACTGTCTTTCACTGTATCTTTTTCCAGTTACGATAACACTCGGGTGAGGTGAAAACAGTCCTTGGAGCATCAGGGAGGGAAAAATGCCTACCAGCAGAGTAGTAAGCTGCATCTTTCAATAAAGAGTATTCTAACCAGGGATGAGATTTGTACCAGTCGCTGTGGAAGCTTCATCTGGTTCCTCCCTGGAGGGTTTTAGGAAAACTCTCTCGCATTGGCTGCACAGGCACTCACACCTGGACTTGGATATGTCTAGAAGATAGAGGAGAGGAAAGATTAAAACTGCATTACACCTGAACTAATTATACAGTCTAACAACTCGTAAAAACATTATCAATTTGAAACTGTCACTGATTAGTTATAACCATCTGGCTGCGTTAACACACTAATGTTTTAGCCTGTGAGAGTACTTTTAGGTACATTTGTTTAATTTTGGAATTTAACCTGCAATGTACAGTTAACTACAATATTATTAAGTCTAAAGTGATTATCATTTCATTCTTAGATTTGCATCATACAAGCATCTCCAAGCCTTTGGCTTGATGTGCTAAACATCATTGATGGTTACTTTTGGCAAGTCTTGAAGACATTGCGTGTAAAATGTCATTTTGCGTGCTGACCGGTAGAAAGCGGAAAATGCTTGTGCTTACTTAGAACCGGAAACGGCGCCTTACGCAACTAGTCAATTCTATCGCTGTCATGTTTCTGTTGCCCTTCTCTCTCTCCTTCCACCTCGTCTTTGTTTTCCCTCTCTCCTTCCACGTCTTCGTTTTCTCTCTCTCCGTCTACCTTGTCCTTCTCTTCTCTCTCTCCTTCCACCTTATCCTTTTCTTCTCTCTCTCCTTCCACCTTATCCTTCTTTCCTCTCTCTCCTTGCTCCTAGCTAACACTACATGTATACCTGGCGAAATAACGTTCTTCAACCTAATTTTTATCATCTCGCAAAAAAAAATTAGCATCGTAAGTGTACTAGCACTGTGCTTTCACAGAGCATGTTACGGCATCGGACATCGTCTGGGCTAATTGACACACCTCTTTAACCTTAGCCTTAGTAATCTCTGACTGCCGCAGACGAATGTCATTAGTCCCTACATGGATAACTCAAATATCTATGACTAGCTAGAATCCTAGGATTACCTCTAATGTCCGGTGCCCTGGCTCCCGGTACACAGCTAACTGCTACTGGTGCCCCTAAAGGAGAAGCTATTTTCACGTGTCATAGAATAGAATCTCCTATAACCAAAGCTCTTTCAACAGGCTTCTCAGCGGGTGTTTCACCGAGGAGGGTTGCTGTCTGCTGCTGTCACTAGAGACGGAGAGAGAAACATAGCTAAGCATTCTGCACTCAGAGCAAAACAACAGGTTGTCTAGATACGTGAAAGGTAACCTTCGAAAACCTGTAGTTTTCGATTATCACGCAGGTACTCCTCTCGTTGGCACGTTACTGGATGGACAGCATTGTCCAAGCAGCGTCGGCAGGAAGCAGCGACAACAGGAAGCAGCATCGGCAGGAAGAACCAATCGTAAGAGGCCTAGTAAGAGCATGGAATGTCCAAGAGTGACGAAACGTGGCACACGTTGACAACCCCACACTCTAGACACCTGGCCCGAGTTTGGTGACTCTAGGCTATATGGTCAAGAAGTTACAGCCAAATCAATTGCCTAAATGTTAATTTGGACTTAAGCATCAAGGTGGAAAAACGAATCGTAAGAGGCTGAGTGAGGGCATGGAAGGTCCTAGAGTTACCAAACTTCGCACACATTGACAACCCCACACATTGATAACCTGGCCTGAGTTTGGTGACTCTAGAACCAAAGGTCAGGGACTTACAGCCAAATCTATATGGGAAATTTGATTTTGGACATTAGTCTCAAGGGAGTAAAACCAATCAGGCATGGCCTAGTGAGGTCACGGTAGGTCCTAGAGTTACCAAATATGGTACACGTTGACATTACCACAGTCTGATGACCTGGACCGAGTTTGGTGAGTCTAGGATCAAAGGTCAGGGAGGTACTGCCAAATCCATTTGGTAAATGTGAATTTGGACTTAACCCTCAAGGGGGAAAAACCAGTGGTACAAGGCCTGGGGATAGAATGGAAGGTCACGACGTTACCAAACTTGCTAGACATTGACAACCCCTCACTCTGATAACCTGGCCCGAGTTTGGTGACTCTAGGACCGAAGGTCAGGGAGTTACAGCCAAATCTATTTGGTAAAATTGAACTTGGACTTAAACCTCATGGGGAAAAAAACAGTCGTACGAAGCCTAGTGAGGACATGGAAGGTCCTAGAGTTACCAACATTGCACACGTTGACATCACCACACTCTGATGACCTGGGCCAGGTTTGGTGACTCTAGGTTCAAAGGTCAGGGAGTTATAGCCAAATCCATTTGGTAAATGTGACTTCAGACATAAGCCTTAAGTTGTAAAAACCAATCATGCAAGGCCCAGTGAGGGCATGGAATGACCTAGAGTTTCCAAACTTGGCACACATTGACAACCCCACACTCTCATAACCTTTCCCTAGTTTGGTGACTCTAGGACCAAAAGTCAGGGATTTATTGCCAAATCTATTTGATAAATTTGAATTTAGACATAAGCCTCAAGTAGTTAAAGCCAGTAATGGAAGGCCTAGCGAGGGCATGGAATGTCCTAGAGTCAGGGCCAGATTAACACTTTCTGAGGCCCGGGGCTAATTACCAGGATGAGGCCCTTCATATCATGTTCTGACGCATGACCTCACACAAACCCACTGACACATCAGCGTACACAGTACCAATCTATGACAGGCTACCGTTTAAAGTGAACTGGTATTATGATTTCAATTCAATTCACTTCAATTCAATTCAATTCATTTCAATTCAAGGATAGCTTTATTATCATTGCAGTAGTGTTGACAAAGCTGACAGAATGAGGACGGGAAAACAAAATGTATCTGAATAAACCTATTGGCCTATTTGAAAATGTAGGAAAAAAGAAAGTACGAAATTGGTGATTTGGTGAAAAACACGCTAAAACTATTTTACACATTAATGGCGCATATTGAGGAGGCAGCTGCGGCCCGTCAGAGAAAAAAACATGACTCACCAAGTGACTTCAAAAGGCCCGTTTTCTGCTCTTCTTCCGTGCGAAATCATTAATGAGCTCCTCAAAGTCCATTTGGGCCAGCATGTCGTGCTCAATTGACATTAAAGTCAGATTGTTAAGTCTCTCCTCCAACACTGTCGTTCTCAGCTTGTGCTTGATAATGCCAAGTTTGGAAAATGACCTCTCCCCGTTGGCACTGCTGACAGGCAATGTAAGGTAAATCCGCAGTGCTATGTCGACATTTGGAAAAACATGTTGTAGATTCCTTTCTCGAATGAATGACAGTAAGTTCATCGGCTGCCTGTTTTCAGTGGAAACTTTTGCGAAATGCACAAACTGCCCTAGTTCATCAGGGAAATCATCAGCCAGGTCTTTGTGGTATTTTGCCTGCAGGTTGACGCTTTTCTCGCGTATTTCACTGAGGGACAATTTGTCCAGTTGCGTTAGAAATCCGAAGTATGTGCACGTTTCTTTGTACACTGCGTGTCTCTGCTGTAATGCACTGATCAGTTTGTCTATTATGACAAAGAATGTCTCCCGAAAGCGGTCTTTTCCCGCATTGGGCACAAGGGTAGGTTCGTCGGTGTCATCGGCCGGGGTGGTGCACTTCACCTGTCGAGTCACAGTGTACTGCTGTGACAGTGATAGCGATTTGGCCTGGGATTCCAAGTGTTTGAACTGGGAGCGTAAATTGGACACAAAGTCTATGAGGGAGTGGAGTAATTCCACAGCAGTAACTAGGTCCAAATCCACTGTCTGCAGGGCCCTGCTTGTGATTTCAAATCTTTGCAGCACGGTATCCCATATGATGGCGAGGAATGCTGTCTCGAATCTATTCATTTTTTTTGCCAGAGATTTCGCCTCCTCTCGTGCGGCTGATTTCTGATGGTCATCTTCTGCTATCTCATTTAAAGTGTCGTGGACATTTCTGAAATGTAAACGGAAAGCTTTTGTAGCCCGTGCGTGTGCCACCCATCGCGTCGATGAAAGTCCCTTCACCATCTCCATGCGCTTGTTCTCGTTAGACTCCAGTTCATCCATTTAATATTTTCCAGCGGCTAGGCGAAGCTGAGAAAAAAGTGAAGATGGATTGAACTAGCCTAAAAAAAAGAGCTGGCGTCACGGCAACAATCCACACTACAGACCCCAACAAGGTTCAGGGAGTGGGCAGCGCATGGAATCCAATCAGCAAGGGGGTTTATTTTCTGAATTCGGGCACGCAATCCCTTGTACGCACCTGCCATGTTAGACGCATTGTCAAAGCACTGTCCCCTGCAATTTTTAATGTCTATGTGCATGTCCTGCAGCACACCTGTGACGGAGTCAAAAAGGGACTCGCCTGTATGGCTAAAAATGGGCAGAAATTTCAAAAATCTCTCAAAGATCTTGCCCTCCTGAGACACATAACGCACCACAAATGTTAGTTGGTCAATGTGACTCAAATCCGGTGTAGAATCCACAATAAGTGAAATACTTTGCGTGTTGCAGCTGCATTATTATATCTGATTGAACTCGCTGGCCCATGAGTGCAATAAACTCCTCGCATATAGTCGATGACAAATAGGAGGGTGTCCCCCGCCCCTTATTTCCAAAACGTTTTAAGTGTTCATCCAAAAAAGGGTCAAACTTGGCCAGCAACTCTAAGATGCCCAAATAATTCCCGTTGTGCACTGAGCCCAGTGTTTCATTTTCTCCCCGGAATGCGAGCCCACGCTCTGACAGAAATTTTATTACGGCCACAACTCTCCTCAATACCTCTTTCCAGTAATTCGCCTCATCTTTCAGTTGATCCTGCAGCCCCGCGTCGATCCCACGCACCTGCGTGCGCGCAAGCCAAGTAAGCACAGCCTTTCTGTGGGGCTGGCCCGCTTCGTGCATCTCAACTCGGTCAACTGAATGTTTCCAATCAGAGAATCCGTGCGTGAAAGCGGACGAATCGTTACTGAATAGTTTGCAAAAAAAACAAAACACATTTCCAGTAGATGGGGAGTAAGACAACCATTCTCTTGCCACCTTCTCTCCATTTCTGAGCGAGCGACTGAACAATGTTTTGCTCAGACATCGCTTCTGATTTTTATAGCTCCTTTCAGAAGCCGAAAAATCGGCATCTTTATGTTGACATTGTGTGGGTGCTTCAATTCCCTTTCCGACCCAATAGCTTCGCATCTCCTCATTAACTTCTCCCCAGCATGCAATATCTGTTGATATATCTATTTTCGCCCCTGCCTCAGAATCAACAGGCTCATCTGCTACATTACCCACTGGTTCTTCTCCATCACTTGTTTCCTCAGAGATTGTAGCACTATTGCTAGCAGACTGGCTAGTTGGGCTGGTTAGTTGGCTAGCGGTGGTTGGCTGCTGTCCATCACTGACAGTTGCCTCTTTGCTGGTGGTAGCTGCTACAGCAGGCTGACTACTCCACATGTTGGTTAATTTGGGTGTTTTCTGTAATAATTCTGTCGCTCTTTCCTTTTTTATCGCTTGTAATTTTCGTTTTTTTGCTCTGCTCTTGTGTTTCCTTTGGCCCGACATTTTCGCTTGTTTTCGTTTTTTTTTTTTTTCTATTAATTTTTGTCATTTGACATTCAGCGACCGGAGGCCCCCCTAGTGGCGAGGCCCGGGACTGCAGCCCTTTCAGCCCATTCTTTTAATCCGGCCCTGCCTAGAGTAACAAAACTTGACAC
The DNA here is from genome assembly GCA_024036415.1 of Prochilodus magdalenae. NCBI lineage: Eukaryota > Metazoa > Chordata > Actinopteri > Characiformes > Prochilodontidae > Prochilodus > Prochilodus magdalenae. The sequence continues at coordinate 29,827 of JAMWET010004532.1, forward strand.
ACAGTGACAAACCCACACTCTGATAACCTGGCCCGAGTATGGTGACTGTAGGATCAAAGGTCAGGGAGTTACAAATAAATGTGACTTTAGACATAAGCCTCAAGTGGTAAAAACCAATCATGCAAGGCCCAGTGAGGGCATGGAAAGATCTAGAGTTACCAAACTTGGCACACATTGAAAACTCCACACTCTGGACACCTGGACTGAGTTTGGTGACTCTAGGCTCAAAATTCAAGAAGTTACAGCCAAATCAATTGCCTAAATGTTCATTTGGACTTAAGACACTAGGTTACCAAACTTGGCATACGTTGACATCACCCCACTCTGATGACCTGGCCTGAGTTTGGTGACTCTAGGATCAAAGGTCAGGGAGTTACAGCCAAATCCATTTACTAAATGTGAATTTGGACTTATTGAATGGTAAAAAACAATCATGCAAGGCCTAGTGAGGATATGGAAGTACCTAGAGTTTCCAAACTTGGCACACATTGACAACCCCACAGTCTGAAAATCTGGTCTGGGATTTGTGACTTTAGTCTCAAAGGTCAAGAAGTTACAGCCAAATCCATTGGCTAAATGTAAATATGGACTTAAGCCTCAAGGGGGAAAAAACAATCATACGAGGCCTAGTGAGGGCATGGAAGGTCCCAGAGTTACCAAACTTGGCACACGTTGACATCACCACACCAAGTTTGGTGACTCTAGGATCCAAGGTCAGGGTGTATGGTAAATGTGAATTTGGACTTAAGGCTCAACATTGAAAAATCAATTGTACGAGGCCTAGTGAGAGCATGGAAGCATGGCTGGCTTACTGACCGGGCCAGCGCCCAGGGGCCCTTGAGGTCAGGGGGCCCTGGCCCAAAACATTTTGCGATGCCTATTAAAATTTGTGATACAATATATTTTTATTTTCGAGGGCCCTCCATTTTAAGGATCCTCTGACTATTAGGGACTTTGACCCCAGGGCCTCTTGGGGGCCCTAACCATGCTTTTGGGGCCCCTAGCCATGCTTTGGGGCCCCTTATGAAAATGGATGAGGCATTGTGGCACTGCTCTGACTTTGACTTCTGGCTATTAGGGGTCCTAGGAAAGAGGGGGCATATTTTTAAAGGGCCCTGCTTATGAGAGCCCCTACCAGGGGGCCCTAGAGAAGAGCAGGGCATACCATTGGGCCCTTGATCACAAGGGGGTTATGATCGCTATGGGGCCCTTGACTTCCATAGAAGTCGTTTACCATGGCTCCTTGACTTTCTAGGGACCTACAAATTGCCAGGCAAGCTACCATATTTCATAACAGACGTTTTGTTGCAAATATGCGATTCAGGCCCTTACTTAATGTTTCTGAATTTGTATTGTTTCAAAATTATTGTGTTCAGTTTCTCTTAAGCGCAGAGACCCAAATTAATTTAGGAATTTTGCAATTATTTAAATTTAAGGCAAGCAATTTGTCTGATGAATACTATCTTTCACTTTCACTATCTTTCACTTATGTGAAAACAACAAGCCATTTGACTAGTTTCATGTTTCCCCTTTAATAAACAACAGTAAAGAGACTAGTGGTCACTTTTCATGCAGCTCTGAAGGAATGCATGAAAGGAAAAGTGCCTTTTCATACAACAGAACAGCAAGGTAATTTTACTGAGTAGCACAATTTTGGTTTGGTGACAGATGATGAAACAGCAAGTGTTTTTGTTCTAGTAGCTGTGGCTGCCTATGTGTGTAACCCTGATATTTTGTTTGAGTATTATTTATTGGAAAACATATTTTATTCAGTTTGTTATTCAATGACAGTTTGACATGACTTGACATGTTTCAAGGCAGTGTGAAGGGGTCTCGACAATAATTAAACTTGATTTAATATCATTAACACAGCATTTTTAATATACTCAAAACCTTCCCCCTGTCTCCCTCTCCATGCCTCTCTCTCTCTTTGCACACACACACACACACACACACACACACACACACACACACACACACACACACAAAACAGCATTTTTTGTAGTAGATAGTGGCTGCCCCTACCCCACTCTCTCATTCAGTGGTGAAAAATTGTTACATTGCCCTAAATTCACAGGGGCTGAGGTAATCAGGTGTTGCTAGAACTTCCAAGTAAATATGCAAGATCTGTATAAAACCCCCTGCCAGTATCAAAACTCTTCACATTCAGACAGTTCAGCTTGCGAACTTGCTCTGTGCTTTTACTACAACTTTTATCTTGTATTACCAGATCAGCAAACCAACAGCCTTTTTAAAGGCTCATTGGCCTTTATACTGCATTATATTATTTTATTATATATATATATATTATAGTATACTATATTGCATATATTGTGTTACATTCTTTTCATAGTCTTTTCAAAGGCTTATATATTATATTTTATTCTATTACTATATATAATATATTAAACTAACTAGCAACTCACAGCTTTTTTAAAAGCTTGTTTTTATTTGCCTATTACATTACTGATAATAAAGGAGAATAGATAGTAGAAGTGTAAGCTTTATAATATTAGTACATACATACAATATATATACAATAACAACAATTTATAGCTGAATAGTTATAGGTCAGGTTCTACAATTTTGTGATAGTATTTTTTTTCTGAACATACAACATAGAAACAACATAGTAAGTATTGGATAGGAATAAGAATTTGCAAGACAAGCTTCTATATTTGCATCTTAAGAAACACTTGCCATTAATAACATGGATCCCAAACAAAAAAGTGGTGCCTCAAAAAGAAAAGCAAAAAAGATTAAGGAAGCGAATCAGGCAGATTTCCCAAAAAGCGTTCCTTTGATCTCAAACTTCTTTGAGGAACCGCTGGATATGCGTAAGACAAGAATTGCTAATGTTAGCAGTGATCAGAGTTCTAGCAATCAAGATGTGATCACCACTGGCTTAGTGTCACCTGTCAGTGACTATGTACTTTTGCAGACCCAGTCAGATGCGGATCAGGAATGCCAGCCCTGCCAGGCTACCACAGACCAGCAGCAGAAAGACCATGAAAGGAAAGTTGCAGGTGTGTCAGACCCACAATCAGACCAGCCAGCTGCATCGTGTGAGTGTCGTTTTTCAAATGAGGAGGGCAAGGACCCCAACTCCTGGTGTGAAACGGTCAGTGACCCTGCTGTATGGCCCAGTACTATTACCGACCAAGTCGATTCTTGTTAGTAAAAGGGAAGCTGCATTTCAAAACAGAAGTGCTAAGTACCCAGCCTCAGTCAGGGATAGAGGCATTGGGGGTACCAGTAGGAGCTTTACAAATGCTCTACTCAGTTGCTCTCTACCCAACGGGCAAACTGTGACTAGGTAGTGGATATATTACGCTCCTTTAACTGACTGTGTGTACTGTTTTGCTTGCAAACTGTTTTCCAGTAAGCACAATACTTTTGTTAATGAATTTTCTGACTGGAAACATTCAGTCATCATAGAACCAAATTTGACCAATTCCTAACTGAGCACCTCCAAAGGTTTGGAGGTAAGGGAAAAGGTTTTGTGTCCTACTTATCATCGACAGTGTGTAAAGAATTTATCCATTTGTTGGGACAAAGAACAAAGCAGGCAATTGTTAATGAGATCAAAGAATCAAAATACTTCTCTGTTATAGTTGACTCCACTCCAGACCTTGCTCATGCGGACCAACTTACTTTTATTTTCAGGCTTGTTAATAATGACGGACATGTCATTGAGTGTTTTCTAGCTTTTGAGCCTATTGAAAAACATAATGGGGACAGTTTGGCAGAGTGCGTCGTTGCTATGGTGGAGAATCTGGGCCTAGACTTATCCAACTGTAGGGGCCAGTCATATGATAATGCAAGTAACATGTCGGGAAAGTACAATGGAGTCCAAGCTCATCTTAAACAAAGAAAGCATTTGATTTGCTATGTCCCCTGTGCAGCACATTCACTGAATTTAGTTGGTGTCAATGCTGTTGACAGTAGCCCAGGAGCTGGACGTTGGGACACAATACTACAGAGGTTCCAAGCCACAAGCCTGCAGCTGCAGAAACATGATATTGACATATGTACAGCTCTACAACTTCTCTTGTCTTTACGAGATTTTGTGGCAGCACAGAGAGATAACTTTGAGGTGTTTAAAGGGGCAGCTTTAAATGTCACCACTGCTGTCTCCCAAGAGTACAGGCATGACCTCCAGCGTACAAAGAAGCGCCAAGTTATGTCTGATGATACTGCAGAGCCAGGTGTAGCATTTAACGGTTTCGGATTGAAACTTTCAATGTTGTCATTGACAAACTTGTGTCCTGTCTCAACCACCATTTGAATGCATACACACACTTCACTGAGCTATTTGATGTTCTTTTCATGCCTGACAATATGTCCAACATTGAGCTCACTTTAAAGACTAACTCACTCGCTGCAGCATATCCTTCAGATCTAAACACGAGCCTGGCAGATGAATTGATACAATACAAATCATTCAGAACAGAAAAAGAAAAATGTCCTAGTAAAATGCTCAAAACCATGATGAATTTAAATTTACACTCAATCTTTCCAAATGTCTACATAGCACTTAGACTTTTTTGACTGTGCCTATCACAAATTGTGAAGGGGAGCATTCATTCTCCAAAGTGGCTCGTATTAAGAATGAACTCAGGATTAGGATGCGTCAAAACTGCCTGAACTCACTGTCACGTCTGGCCATTGAATCAGATTTGGTCAGACAGCTTAATTTTAATGAATTAGTGGATGACTTTGCAAGAAAGAAGAGTAAAAAGAAACTCATATAAAATAGATTCTTGTGTTAGGGTTAGTTATTGACAGGTTGTTTTTTTTTTTTTTGAACTTATTATTTATTGAAGATCAAGTAATATTCACCATTTATCATTCTTTTTACAGTCATGCCTTATAAATGTTAACATATAATCATGTACACATTCTCATTGACAGCCATATACACTTCAATTACAATTGGTCAGAAAGCATTATTAACATTGCTGGGCTCCATCGCTTGACAAATTTTTCCTTCTGCAGTCTCAAGTTATATGTTATTTCTTCCATACTATGTATCATCCATAGACGCTCTATCCAAGATTTATACGTTGGGACAGTGGTTTTGAGCCAGTTCACAGTTATACCCTTAATTGCTGCTGCTAATAAAACATGAAGGAGATAGATCTGGCTCCTACTTTCAAAATCCTGAGGAACAGCTCCTAGTAGCGACACCAAAGGATCTTTAGGAACAGGAACACCAAAAACTGACTAAGGGGAAAGTAAATATCCTCCCAATACTTCTTCAGTTTTACACAGGACCAAAATGTATGGACAAAATTTGAGTCTGTTTCTCCGCACTCCCTCCAGCAACTACTAGATGAAGATGAACCAATCTGCGCGGTAATATGTGGTGTTCTAAAATATCTAACAATTAGCTTCCATTTAAATTCTCTCCAATTATTAGAACAAGTAGTTAAGTGACATTCAGAACAGATGTCTTTCCAATTTTCTATTGAGATCTCAGTTTGTAGTTCCGCTTCCCACTTACTTTTAATATACAGGGAGTTATGTGGCTCCATTGATTTAAGGGTTTGATATAAATTTGAAATTACCTTGCATGGTATATTCCCTAACTGAATTTTTAAAAATAACTGTTCTATTGGGGCTGGTAATTTTATTTTGTCAAGATTATAAGTTTTATTTAAAAAGTGCCTAATTTGCAAATACCGGAAAAAGTCTGTTTTAGGAAGTTCAAATTCTTGACTAAGTTGAATAAAGGACTTAAGAGTATTCGATTCAAAGAGGTGGTGTACATATGTGAGACCCTTCTTTGACCAGTCTTTAAAGCCTGAGTCTAACTGTGCTGGGGGGAAGTTTCTCATGTATTGAATTGGCGTTAGAGCAGAGAGAGTGGTAGGGAGACTATAGGTTTTTAGTATTTTCCTCCAAACTGAAATTGTGTTTTTTGTCCAAACACCTATCTTAATAGATGTCAGGGGTATGTCTGTAAAGAACAGTTCCTCCATCGCGTGTTCACAGTTTGACCTTTCAATATCTAACCACCTGGTTGTTGCATCACAGACAATAAAAGCCACCATGGACTTTAGTTGAGCAGCCCAGAAATACAGCTTCAGGTCTGGAAGGGCCAGCCCGCCATCAGATTTATTTAATTGAAGTGTTTTAAATCGTATCCTAGGCTTTTTACCCTGCCAGACAAAACGAGAAATAAGACAGTCTAAAGTATGGAAGGTTGACGTTGGAATTGGAATTGGAAGCATTTGGAACAAGTACAACAGTCTTGGTAGGATATTCATACGTATAGATTCTATTCGCCCCGACATGGATAGAGGTAACTCTGACCACCGACTTAGATCATTTTTAATGTTCTGAATTATTCTATCATAGTTAACAGTGTATAATTTGTCGAGAGAGGGTGGAATATAGATGCCAAGGTATCTGATGCCTGCCCCCGGCCATCTAAATCCGCTATTGTCTTTAATAGTTTGCGACACTTTACCATTAATGTCTAATGCCTCAGTTTTAGCCACGTTAATTTTATACCCAGAATAGTAACCAAATTTTTTGATACACTTCAATAGGACTGGTATGGAGGAAGACAGACTTGATAAGAATAGGAGCACATCGTCTGCATAAAGGGATATTTTATGTTCTTCCTCACCTGCCCAAATTCCCATTATATTTTTGTTATCCCTAATAATCTGGGCTAAAGGTTCCATGCAGATGGCGAAGAGAGCAGGCGAGAGAGGATCCCCCTGACGTGTTCCTCTCTCGAGGGAAAAGTAATCTGATGTGTATCCATTAACCCTAATTGCAGCTCTTGGTTCTGAATATAGTGTACGAATCCACTTGATAAAATTTGGACCAAAACCCATACGAGTTAAAGTTTGGTAAAGAAATTTCCAAGAAAGGCGATCAAACGCTTTTTCCGCATCTAAAGATAATATGATAGCTTCTTCCCCACCAACCTTAACATGGTTCATAATATTTAGAAGTCTGCGGACATTGTTACCTGAATATCGGCCTGGTATAAATCCTGTTTGGTTTGGGTGTACTATTTGTGTAATACATGTATTTAATCGTCTTGAAAGGATAGATGTTAAAAATTTCTGATCACAATTAAGAAGTGAGATGGGTCTGTATGAGCTACAATCTGTAGGATCTTTCCCTTCTTTATGTATTACAGTAATGTAGGCATCTCTCCAGGAAGGAGGTAGATAGCCTGTCTCTAGAACAGAGTTATATGTTTGTGTCAAAATAGGAGATACTGCGTCTATGATTTTCTTATAAAACTCATTATTGTATCCATCTGGACCTGGACTTTTATTGCATTTCGAATCTACTATTGCTTGTCGTACTTCGCTTTCAGTAATAGGACTATCCAATTCCTGCACCGCAATTTCTGAAAGTTTTGACAAAGTAATTTGATCTAGGAACGATTCAATTTCAGTTTCACAAGATGCTGTGTCTGTATTTTTATATAGAGATCTGTAAAAATCAGCAAATGATTCAGAAATCTGTTCTGGTTTCGTCAGATAGTGTCCTGGAGCCTCCGACTTTATTTTTGTCACCACCCGAGATGATTGTTGCTTTTTTAACTGAAATGCGAGAAGCCGGCTAGCTCTTGACCCATGCTCGTAATATCGTTGTTTAGCAAAGCGTATTTGGCCTTCTGCTTTTTCTGAAAGCAGGGTGTCCAAGGCCCTACGAGCTTCTTTAAGTGACTGCAACAGTATAGCTGAATGGTTAGACTTATGCTGGTCCTCTAATAGCTTTACTTTATGTTCTAATTCAGTTTGTGTAGCTTCCTTTTCTTTCTTCCTGGCCGAAGAAAATGCAATAATTCTACCCCTTAAATAGGCTTTTGCACAATCCCAAAGAATAACTGGAGACGTTTCTGGGTTGGCATTTAGTTCCAAATAGTCCTTAAATTCCTCTTTTAAAAATGTTATAAAGTAAGAATCATTAATAAGGGATGTGTTTAATCTCCAGTGTTTAGTGCCAGTCTTTGGTCCAAGAGACCATTCTACAATAACCGGAGCATGGTCCGATAGAGTGATAGGGAGGATCTCGCATTTTACTATTCTGTAAGCCTCACACTTGGAGGTGAAAAAAAGGTCAATACGTGAATAACAGGAGTGTCTGTTTGAAAAAAATGTATAGTCTCGACCCCTGGGAAACTTATGTCTCCACACATCCACCAGACCACTCTCCCTGCAACAGTGCTTTAGGACTTTGCTCATTTTTTTTGAGGTTGTTGACGATACAGGGAACCTATCCACTGCTTCGACCATAACACAATTAAAGTCTCCACCCAATAAAAGAACACCTGTAGCTTTGTCCAAAACTAGATTAAAAACTTGTCTAATAAATTCAGGGTCGTCCTCATTGGGTGCGTAAATGTTACAAAGAGACACACAGATACCATCTACAACTCCGTTTACTAATACGTATCTGCCTTCTGAGTCTTTATGGAATGAAGTAACTGTAAAATTTAGCATTCTATTTATTAGGATTAATACACCCCTTTTCCTTCCTGAACTATGAGAGGAGAAAAAAGCTTTGTCCGCCCAACTTCTGCCCAGTTTTTTATGTTCCTTATCTGACATATGGGTTTCCTGAAGAAATGCCACACCCCACTTGATACGTTTCAACTGAGTGAAATTTTTCTTTTTCTTGATGGGGTTGTGTAGACCATTAACATTGTAACTAACTACTTTTATTAGTCCCATAATATTTTATAATATGTAGGACACCAATTTCTTTAAATTCTTTTACCTCTTTCTCGAGGAGGGTGGAGCGTAGCATGGTCAGGGAACCCCGTGCCCAGTCTCTACTGATTAAGGCTGACTTTGCACAAGTAAATATAAAACATATTACTGATCCAATTATGTCATACATGAAGATTTCAACATACAAGAACAAAACATTTTGAACAATATCAAACCAACTCTCTTCTGCTTTAACTTGACAATCAAACATAGATGTCTGTAAGAGAGATGAAACGGGGAGAAAAGAAACGAAAAAAAAAAAGAAAATAGGAAACTCCAGGCTGAAATGAAGCCTGGGCCTTCAGCTTCTGATATATCTAGCTGATGGGACAAAAACTGCCCTCTTTGGCTACCTCGTTAAGTCCTTCCTCTGTCCACCCATCCGAACAAACTTAAAATACGCGTGGAGTTGTATGTTAATTAACTAAAATTTGTTTTGCAACCACTTCTAACTGTAGAAAAACAGAGTGACAGAGAGTACTAAAGAATGATATTTTCTGTTCATCACCAGAAAGGAAAGAAAACGACATAGGCTGTGGGTTGCATTTAGTATAACTAGAATGGATTGACCTCGATATTCACGCGTTTAAATGCGCGGCTCTTTTGTATGTCTGCATATGCAGCTTAAGCTTCACCAATAGTGAAGGAATGTATCACACTACTGTACTTTCTCACCAGTCTACAACTTATCCTGTATCTCCGCGAGGAGACCTGTCACATCTTGGATGAGTTTACGTTCCAAGCGCGCGCGCTTGCTCCTCGTGGCAGTGGTACTCCATCCCAAGAGATGGAGGTCCTTCTCTAGCCTCTCGTCTTCGGATAATGCTGCGGTAACACCAACACCCCGCAGCCCCTCGGCAGCTTCCCAGGCAGAGTTGAAGACTTTCGTTCCTCCATCGAGATGAACTCTTAAAGCGGCAGGATAGAGAGTTTGGAACCTGATGTTTTTGGACCGGAGCTGCCTCTTAATGTCCGAGTATTCGCGTCTCTTCTTCTGCAGCGCTGGCGAGAAATCGTGATCCGCGGTAATTCTGTTGCCTTTATATGTCAGACTCTTTTCTTGCCATATTTTGTTCAGAATGAACTGCTTGGTCTGGAAGCTGTGTGAAACTCCTCAGCGGGTTTGGACGACGAACGATCTTGGGTTCGCGTTTTCCTCAGCCGGTCTCCTTTCCTCCGAGTCTTCTTAATTTTTTGACGGAGCGAGCGGTGTGCTCATTTCCATCCGTGAAGTTTCAGCGAGAAATCTCTTGTGGAAGGCTCAAAATGTTTCTCAAGAATTGCTTTCTCAAGGGCACCTCAGTCGTTACCCATTTCGAACCGTGTCGGTCCTTCCTCCGAGTCTTCTTTAACTCCATATAACCTCAGACTGTCTCTCCGTTGCGCGTTTTCTAGGGCTTCGCATCTGGCCTCGGTCTGTCTGTCTCGCCGCATGAGATGGGAGAGTAGCCGCGCCGCCCGGGCTTGGCCGTCCTCTGAAGCGCTCACTCGGTCCTCCACTTCTGAAATTCGGCTGGAGAGACCACGAACTGTTTGGTCCAGCTCTGCCACATTACCTGAAAGTTTGTCCAGCGAGTCGCTGATTTCTTTTCGAAGACCTCTTATCTCAGTAATGATGACTTTCGTGTCAGTTCCATGCTCAGGTGGTTTGGCATTAGCATCAGCGGCATTAGCATCGCTTAGCTTCGTAGTTGCACTTTCTTCCTCGAAATACTTCGACTTTTCCTCATCTGACGCTTTAGATTTATCTTTCTTTCTTGTGCTGTGACTCATGGCGATGTTCTTGTTGGCTTCTTTTGAGGTTTGAGGTCTAAAAACTTAATGGATGGGTGTAGATAGGTTCGGAAAGACGGAGCTACACTAAAAAGCAGCCATTCGGCAGGTGACGTCGCCGGCTCCCGACAGGTTGTTTAATGTATTAATTTATTAATGTTTTTGGAGGTGGGGTTCACGCGGGGTGGGGGTGGGGGCCCTGGGCAACTCTTTGCCCAGGGGCCCAGACTATCCTTAATCCGTCCTTGGATACAGCCGAGCTTCTGCTGAGCTGGTTCTTGACTCAAATGTCCCTTGGAATCAGCTAAATGAGTCCTCAGAACTCCACAACTGTGGCTGGTGCTTGTAAAAAAACTGACTTTTAAAGCCTCGAAATATGTAAAGAAAAAACAATAGCACCACACCTGTCCTGCTCTCTGAACTGCGATGTATCTCTCTCTCTCTCTCTCTCTCTCTCTCTCTCTACCGATGCAGAATTTTATATTGAACGAATTGACTCCAGGTATCCTTATTAATTTCCTATTTAAGGTCTCTCTGCCAAATTACTCTTAAATGATCACATATGCTACTAATTGAATAAGTCGAGTTTTTATAGAAAGTTGATGCCTTATGATTAAAAGGGTTGTCTATCGGGTTGGCTAGTCTCTCTGATTGAAACATTTTTGTCTAATGTCTAATTGTCTAATTTGTAAATATTTCCAGAAATCTCCCTTTTCTTGCAACTTGTACTGTTGGACAAGTTAATTAAATGGCATGAATGTCCCTTCCTTATAGAGATCATTTACAGTGTGTATGCCCTTGTCTAGCCATCTTTTCCAAAACACCTTCTGCTTTCCAATCTTCACCTCTGGGTTGAACCAGAGCAAAGCATACGGTTGTTTGTAGTGGGAAATCTTGTGCAATTTATGAACCTTTGCCCAGACCTCTTGAGAATGCCTAGTGACTGTATTTATGTCCTTCCCTCTACTTTTCATACACTGGGATAGCACATTTATTGGATGGAATGGTGCTGCCTGGTTTTCCTCCATATTATCCCACACTAAACCAGATACTGTTCCCCTCCAGTGGTTGATCATCTTAGCCATCTCAAATGACAAACTATATAACCAAACATCTGGAAGACCAAGCCCTGCTTTCTCTTTGGGCGCACACACTTTACTCCATTTAAATCTGGGCTTCCTCCCTACCCATAGGAATTCTCTGTTTAAAAATGTGATCAGGCTTACTGAGTGGCAACATCATAGATATATAGTTAAATTGTGGCACTATTACCATTGTAACAACATTTATCTTCCCCCAAAGACTATGTAACTTTTCCCATTTACCCAAGTTTGTTTTAATGTTTTGAAGGAGAGGCTCAAAGTTCAGTGTTGCCATCTCACCCAGCTCTGAGGTTAGTTTAATGCCCAGATAATTCATGCCTTTAGGAATCCATTAAAAATTATTTTGTTTTATTATTTGTGGGTGACAATGCCTGGATATAGGCATTGCCTCTGATTTGGTCGAATTCATTTGGTAGCCAGATAACTGGAGTATGTGTCAATGGTGTCCATTAGTGCAGGTAGAGAGTTTTGGGGATCACTAGTCGAAAAAAGAATATCATCAGCATAAAACATTAGCTAATGTTCACTCCCACCACCATCCATGCCTTTGATGGTAGGATTTGCTCTTATAGCGACCACCAGGGGTTCCAGAACAATTGTAAACAAGAGAGGTGACAAAAGGCATCCTTGCCGTGTTCCCCTAGAAAGATTAAATAGAGGCAACGTAAGACCGTTTGTCACAACTGATGCTTTAGGGTTGCTGTATATTATTTTAATCCATTTTGCAAAACTAGAACCAAACCAAACCTCAACAATGCAGAATGCAAGAATTCCCACGATCAAAAGCCTTCTCAGCATCAAGCGAGACAGCCACCACTGGCCCCGTGCTGGATGCATTTAACCACAAAAAGTGCACAAGTCTTCTCAATTTATCAGTAGATAAAGCCTACCCTTTATAAAGCCTACTTGGTCTGTATGTATGTGTGGCAAGATCGTTTCCAGTCTTAGGGCCAGCACCTTTGCCAATATCTTACCATCCACAATGATGAGGCTGATTCGTCTAAAGTTGGCCAGCTCCGTATAATCTCTATTTTTCTTAGGTATCAGAGAAAAGAGTGCTACATTAGGAGATGGTGGAAGTGAACCTCTTTGGAAAGCCTCTTGAAACACTTTTGTCAGTATTGGAGTAATTATATTAATATATTTTTTATAGTACTCCACAGGAAACCCATCCGATCCTGGTGGCAGTTTAACCTTTTCCTGGGTTATTGGTGCATCAGGAAGATAAATTTGGGAGATTTATGTTTGAGAAAAAATCTTGGACTGCTAACTCATTTAAAGCACCAGATGATCTAAACAGGTTCTCATAAAATTCCCTAAATATATCATTAATACCCCTAGAAGATGTCACAAGAGAGCCTCCTTCTCTTATTGCTGGAATTATGTGGGCAGAGCTTTGTTCTTTTAACTGTCTGGCCAAAAGTTTTTTCCCCTGACTCATAAAATTGCGTTTTAACCCTGTACATAGCATACTCTGCTTTTTTATTAAAAATTTCGTGAATTTGAAACTTATATTTGCAAATGTTTTGCTCTCAGAATAATGTCTGGCCAAATCTTTTTCCATGCTATTTAGTTCTACTTCCAATTTTCTAATAATGTCATTGCTGTCTTTTTTCCTTTTTGAGGTCTGTGCAATCATTTTACCCCTAATGTACGCTTTAGACGCCTCCCAAACCATTGCTAGACTATCTGTGCTACCCAAATTAATTTTAAAAAATGAGGATAGGTCCTCTGCAAGTTCTTTAGAAAATACTTCATCCTGTAGCAAGGATGTGTTCATTCTCCACCTACCTCGTCTAAGCCCGTCTAAGTGTATATTTACACAGAGCACAACTGGTGCATGGTCTGACAGGAAAATGGTATTGATAGTGCTATCAATGATGACATTAGTTAAATTCTTGGAGATCAAAATAAAGTCGATTCTTGAGTAGGATTTATGGCAATGGGAGTAAAATGTATATTCCCGGTTTTTAAGGACTGACTTATTGCCAAGTATCAATCAGGCCATTGTCCTCCATCAGCATATGAATAGCAGCTCTATCCTTCAGTGTTGAGATCCCTGAGTATTTACTTTTATCTAATATCCCATCTAAGACCTGGTTAAAATCTCCTGACAATTATTTGTCCTTGGGTGTTTCCTAACATACTATTAAGTCCATGAAAGAAAGATGGATCCTCCTTGTTAGAAGCATAGATATTACATAATGTTATTTCCCCCCCATTTATATTGGCTTCTATACAAATAACTCTACCATTACTATCCTTACACTCCTTCAACATAAAAAAATTCAACCTCTTATGGACCAAAACAAGAACTCCGTTACGTTTACTGGAAAAAGAACTATAGTAAACATGTCCAACCCTGTCTCTTTTCAATTTTTTAGCTTTATCGTCCTGTAGATGTGTTTCTTGAATAAATGCTATATCAGCTTGTTTATGCTTAAGATATAAAAGTACCTTTTTCCTTTTCACATGGCTCCCACAACCATTAATATTCCAAGAAACTACCTTAACATGGGCACTATTTGTCATTTACATAGAAAGAAAATATAATTGTCATAAAGTGTTGGCATAGAAATCACCCCATGTTGCCTGACCCTCCTAAACTAAAGATATAGACTGTGGCTTTTGTACCAGTGAGCATTATTGAAAAACCTGTCATTTTAAAATGAAACAACATGACTAAACAGGTCAACCAAAATCGTCCCTCAACAGCAGAGGGGAAAACATGAACAGAAAAAAATATCCAGGAACCAGCTGAAGATTCTCTTCTCGTTGAGTCCAGGTCCATTAAAAAAAAAAACACCAACAACAACTTAGGTCAGTGGGATGACAGAGGCGCCACTAGGTAGTAACCTAAACAGCCACACCAAGTTACCCAGCCCCATCCTTCTTCTCTCAGTCCCCTTGTACTGGCGAATGTTCCATAGTTTATTCTCCATTAGTAAATTGCTGCTCGATAAACTTGACAGCCTCTGTTGCGACATCAAACTTTCTGTTCCTCCCCTTCCACGCGAAACAGAGCATCGCAGGAAAGGCTATTAGCAGAATGGAAGTTCTCTCATTTCTGCTATGGTGATTGTTGAAATAAAGGGTAGGACCTACCTGCTAACTGCAGCACCATGGCCTCGCCATCCGTTGACAGGCTTTTTTGGTGTTTGTCATACGACATTCCGCAAGATATGTTCTGGAGGTATCTGTTGAGTCAAAGTCAATTATCCTGCCTGTTGGCATGATGCCTCACGTTCTTAGCACGCAGCAGCTGTTTCGCCGTTGTAAAAGTTTTCCTCCTCTCGGCCAGCTTCTTCGTCATGTCTGGAAAAAAGGAGATGTTGCATCCATTCCACACCGCACCCTACTTTCTCCCTCGCAGCCCTCAAGACTTTATCTCTCGCGGTTGAACACAGAAATCTTATCATAATCAGTCTCGGAGGCCGGTCTTCATCCGGACAAAACCCGGGGGAGCGGTGTGCTCTTTCAATTTTGAATTCGTTGGCCATATGCATATACAGGCCCTCTGACAATATCTTTTCAATGCATCCAGTCAGGTTATCCCCTTCAATGCTGCCCTACAAACCCAGAATTCTGACATTGTTGCGGCGGCTCCTATTTTCCAGATCTTCCACACGGCTCCAGAGACTCTATGCGCTTGCTATGCTGCTCGCGGCTATTCACCAGTTGCTGCACAGAATCTTCCACGTCGGAGATTCGCCCCTCCGCCTCTGTTAGCCGTTCCTGTATGGATTTCATCGCGTTTTTCAATTCTTCTGTAGTCCCCTTAATTGTTGACACATCAGCCGCCACTGTTTCAAGTGTCGAGCTCAATTTACTCACTTCCGCAATGATTTTTAAAAAATATTTTGAAGATAGACATTTTTTTTTTTACGGATGAACAATTTCAAACAGTAGAGATATTAAAAATAAAATACTTAACAAAAAGAAAATGAGGAGAAATATGCGGATTAGTTAGGATTTAAGTTAATGGGGCTTAGGACAACTTCTAATAAGCAGCCATTTTGCTCGTTGCTCCCACGTGACTCCATTCAACGTGAATTTAGAAGAAAATATTAAATATTTCTTACAAATTTGTACACTCCACATTGGCATCATGCCAATAGGCTGGATAATTGACTTTGACTCAACAGATACCTCCAGAACATATCTTGCGAAATGTCGTATGACAAACACCAAAAAAGCCTGTCAACGGATGGCGAGGCCGTGGTGCTGCAATGCAGGTAGGTCCTGCCCTTTATTTCAACAATCACCATAGCAGAAATGAGAGAACTTCCATTCTGCTAATACAGCAAAATTTGCTGATCTTAGAAATGAGCAATGCATAGCTAGATGCGCCTTCTTCCTAAATAGGCTGATCAGACCACCAAATCTCAAAATCAAAAATGCAACCACTCCTGCCACGATAAAATAAAGATGAAACTGCTTTATTGCTTTATCAGCCCTATTAAAACGATCAATGCAAACCAACAAATAGCTATTCCTTTCAAATTGAAAGTGTGAGTGCAAACAGTACAACAACTTATATAATAACCCAAAATAGCCCCCAAGTCAATAATGGATTAGACCAAGTAGCATGGAAGAGCTTTGAAATTACATTTCAGATACATCAGTCAGCCATAACCATACAACCTCCATGTTTCTATAAACATTTATCACCTCTATTTACCATAAACAAGCAGGTATTATTTGGATGGTAAATCATTCTCAGCACTGCAGAGACACTGACATGGTGGTGGCGTGAGTGTGTGCTGTGCCGGTATGAGTGGATCAGACACAAAAGTGCGTAGACAAGGTGTTAAACTCCAGCAGCACTGCTGTGTCTGATTCACTCATTCCAGTGCCACACGCAAACACCACCACGTAAGTGTCACTGCAGTGCACCACCCAGATATTACCTGCTCTATGGTGGTCCTGTGGGGTTCTGACAATGAAAGGGTAAAAGGGGGCTAACAATGTATGTCGAGAAACAGATATAGGACTGCAGTCTGTAACTATAGAACTACAAAGCTGATATAATGGACAGTGTATAAACAAGAGGGCTGTGGTAACAATGTGGTCAAAAAGTGCAAATAAATATTAAACTATACAAACTAGTTGCAAAGACCGTACCAACTAGATTTCACTGCTAATAAAGCAGCCAACACCACCACATTAAACTAAAATAGCAGCAAATTGTAACTTAAAACCTGGAAAGGGTCTCCCAAAGCAGAACCAGGAACAAACTGCATTTTAATGAGTTTTTGCAGACAATTTCACTTAACTCGACTTCAGAGCATGAATCATTGGTGAAAGCTTCCCACTGTCAAGCTCCAACAGCATCATTTGAAAAAAATTCAAAAGGTATACCTTAGCTGCTTGGGGTAGCTAATGTTCACGACATAGATTAAGCCAAGTAGCAAGGCGCATGCCTTTGCTATGGTTGATGAACCAACCAAAACTTTGTGGCCTTCCAGCACAATCCCAGCCTCTAAAGGGTCGTCCTCTGTAGAACCACCTTTGGTAAAAATTTTCATTGTCTACTGTGCAAGTTTAGCTTTCATTTTGTTAGGTGGTGTGCCCTAAAATTAAAAAAACTTAAAAAATTAAACTTTAAACAGCAATCATTTACAAACCGGATTCCAAAAAAGTTGGGACACTAAACAAATTGTGAATAAAAACTGAATGCAATGATGTGGAGGTGCCAACATCTAATATTTTATTCAGAATAGAACACAAATCACAGATCAAAAGTTGAAACTGAGAGAATGTATCATTTTAAGGGAAAAATATGTTGTTTCAAAATTTCATGGCGTCAACAAATCCCAAAAAAAGTCCAAAAAAGTTGGGACAAGTAACAATAAATGGATGGAAAAAGGAAATTGAGCATATAACGAACAGTTGGAAGACCAATTAACACTAATTAGGTCAATTGACAGCATGATTGGGTATAAAAAGAGCTTCTCAGAGTGTCAGTGTCTCTCTGAAGCCAAGATGGTAAGAGGATCACCAATTCCACCATTGTTGCGCAGAAAGATAGTGCAGCAATACCAGAATAGTGTTACCCAGCGTAAAATAGCAAAGACTTTTAAGTTATCATCATCAACCGTGCATAATATCATCAAAAGATTCAAAGAATCTGGAACAATCGCTGTGCATAAGGGTCAAGGCCGTAAAACTCTACTGGATGCTCGTGATCTCCGGGCCCTTAAACGTCACCGCACCTCAAACAGGAATGCCACTGTCAAGGAAATAACAGAATGGGTTCAGGAATACTTCCAGAAAGCATTGTCAGTGAACACAATCCACCGTGCCATCCGCCGTTGCCAGCTGAAACTCTACAGTGCAAAAAGGAAGCCATTTCTAAGCAAGCTCCACAAGCTCAGACGTTTGCACTGGGCCAGGGGTCTTTTAAAATGGAGTGTGGCAAAATGGAAGACTGTTCTGTGGTCAGATGTTCTTTATGGATCACTGGGATGCCATGTCATCCGGACCAGAGAGCACAAGGATAACCCAAGTTGTTATCAACGCTCCGTTCAGAAGCCTGCATCACTGATGGTATGGGGTTGCATGAGTGCTTGTGGCATGGGCCGCTTGCATGTCTGGAAAGGCACCATTAATGCAGAGAACTATGTTCAGGTTCTAGAACAACATATGCTCCCATCTAGACGTCATCTCTTTCAGGGAAGACCCTGCATTTTTCAACAAGATAATGCCAGACCACATTCTGCAGCAATCACAACATCATGGCTAAGTAGGAGAAGGATCCGGATACTGAAATGGCCAGCCTGCAGTCCAGATCTTTCACCTATAGAGAACATTTGGCACATCATAAAGAGGAAGGTGCGACAAAGAAGGCCCAAGACGATTGAACAGTTAGAGGCCTGTATTAGACATGAATGGGAGAGCATTCCTATTTCTAAACTTGAGAAACTGGTCTCATCTAACCCCAGACGTCTGTTAGGTGTTGTAAGAAGAAGGGGGGATGCCACACAGTGGTAAAAATTGCCTTGTCCCAACTTTTTTGGGATTTGTTGACGCCATGAAATTTTGAAACAACACATTTTTCCCTTAAAATGATACATTCTCTCAGTTTAAACTTTTGATCTGTGATTTGTGTTCTATTCTGAATAAAATATTAGATGTTGGCACCTCCACATCATTGCATTCAGTTTTTATTCACAATTTGTTTAGTGTCTCAACTTTTTTGGAATCCGGTTTGTACATCAAGTTGTAAACCCCACCAGTTACATTTATAATGCAGAGCACACTGCCCATTAAAGCTTTACATGGTGTCAGTTCCTCACATACCACTCTCCATATAGCTGAGCAGCTTATGTGAAGGAGTTTGCATACCAAATGGAACAGAATTTTTAATTAGTACTGTTCCACTAGCATGCATGTCTGCTGTAAAAACACTCATGCAAATAAGCTACCACTTTACATTAGTTTCATTTCAATAGTTTTTGCTTGTATCATTGGAGTGAGACTAGTGAGCTCTGAATGGGCTCATAAGGGGCAATCTGGGCCAGCTAAGTGAATTTACACCTACAAAAGACCAACTTATGCTTTTTTTTAAATGACTGTTTTAGAGCATCCTTGGGTTAGATAACAGGTGCTATATAGAATAAAATAATTACAGATGGGTAGGAAGTACACTACCCAGCTACATATATTTACTAAGTGAAAGCACTGTAAAAAACCTCTCCTCAATGAACTGGGATACTTTTATCTGTAATACCATCCCCTTAACCCTCTAAACGCAATTAAAAGTATAACCCTGCTCTGAAACTGTTACCTCATGTGGTAATCTTTAATGAGCTCTTCCCCATTTTCTGAAAAGTATACAACCAAGCAGTGGATCA
This sequence comes from Prochilodus magdalenae, assembly GCA_024036415.1. Taxonomy (NCBI): domain Eukaryota; kingdom Metazoa; phylum Chordata; class Actinopteri; order Characiformes; family Prochilodontidae; genus Prochilodus; species Prochilodus magdalenae. Next base: position 49,306 of record JAMWET010004532.1, read on the forward strand.
TCCTATGAAAGAAAGCAGGCAAATATTTATAACTTTAGACAAGGGCTGGGCAATAAAACACTGAAGGAAGATAAATTAATGAAAGAAATCTTGTTCACAATGCAATTTTCAAATTTACACATTTAGCGTAGAAATGTGATGTGAATTCTGTACAGGGCCAGTTTCTCAAAAATATCTTAATGTTATGATAATCTTAACTAGCACAGTGTGATTACAGCTCAAACATTTAAAAACCATCTTTATGCCAAGATGCTTTCAAGAAACTCAGCCTAATCTAACCTGGCTGACACTAACGCGGCTACAGTTGATTAAAAGTTCTTAACCTACCTTGCAACGGGCCGAAGCAGCTCACGGGACAAATCACGATAAAACAGGCAACTTCGAGTCAGTATTGTTAAAAAGTAGTATTATTATCAAACCATACACAAGACTATATAATCATAAATTGTGGTTAAAAACCATTAGCTAACTGATACCTGGATGTAGCAAACTAGTTAAATCACTTAAATCTTAACTCGAAAACACGCTAGTGGGCTAGCTGACTAGCTAACGCTAGCTTGCCTACAATATCTAGTCGCAACAGGACGATAAAATGCCAGGAACACAATAAACACCGTCAAAACATGAAAGTCATTAGCAAAAAACAGGTACATCTAAATAAAACAATGACCACTTCATTTTACATTGCGGTGTCTTACCTGAAAACAGCTCTGAAGTGCATTGCTGCAATATGGCCGAAGCTAGCGTGAAAAATGCAAATGAAGAATGTGACGTAGGTCCTCTTCCTGTCCTTCTGTGAGTTGAATGAACTTGACTTGACAAGAAGTTGAACGAATGCAAACAATATACTTTCACTGAACGTATTTATCTGAGTTCAGATAAATCATAACATTCCTGAATTGCATATACTTATTTATATGAAGTACAGCTAAAAAAACGTTTTTAGTAGAAGCTACTGTTTTTCGTAAGTATGGTTGTTGAGTCAAATAATATTTTTTTTCAGTGTAACCTAAAAACTGGAACATGTATCAAATTAGTAATTTGTGTATTGGCTCATTTATAATACAAAAATCTTTACCCTATAGAAAAAGCCCAAACTTGCAGCTCAGAGATGGGCTGAGAAAGAAATTCTATCTGAAGACAACCAACTAGCCCCAGGAATCCAGAGTCCAGAAGAATGTTCAATCAATAAAAAAATTCTGGCCTAATCAGAGACCTCCAGATCCAGCTGAAGGCTTTACTGCAGAAAAATACCAGACTATGCCACATGGTAGTTGAAGGCAAGTATCTTTATTAGAGTAAGATTAAGATTAAGTAATGAGTACTTCTTCATTTTAGATGGAATTCATGGATGTATGTTTCATTTTAGATAAAACAGATTCATATAGTAGGTGGAAATGCAGCCAGATGAATATTGACTTCACATCGCAAGATTAAGTTCTGGTGAATTGTTCCAAGTTTGTTTAGGGCTCTTAATTACTGTTTAAAGAAAACAAAATGCCACGCCCAGACCGGAACCCTCCTGGGTGAGAAAAAAAGTTGGGGGAACCTCAGGGCCAGCCACCTGCTGCTGGGTTGTTTGAAATGTGTCCTTCTACCAGAGCAAGCAATGAGGCAAAAGTACAATATCAAAGTGAAGTGCTTTTTTTTGTTGTTGTTTGTTTTTTACTAACTCTAATGATAAGGCTTTGGCAGCTTCCAAAAACTTCCCAATGCAACGATAAAATCCTGCTGGTTTGGGGAGTTTTGAATGGTGAATGGTCGAAGACTTTATCTCACGATAAGAAAACCTGCAAGATGCATTTGGTTTTTGAGGCAAAGAAACTAAACAAATGGCTACAGTGGGGTGCGAAAGTTTGGGCAGCCTTATTCATTTTCCTGATTTACCTTTATAAAGCATTGATTGTTTGGATAAAAAAATTCAGTTAAATATGACATATGGGGGACAAACACAGTGATATTTGAGAAGTGAAATGAAGTTTATATGATTTACAGAAAGTGTGCAATAATTGTCTAAACAAAATTAGGCAGGTGCGTACATTTGGGCACTGTTGTCATTTTATTGATTTCAAAACCTTTAGAACTAATTATTGGAACTCAAATTTGGTTTGATAAGTTCAGTGACCCTTGACCGCCATACACAGGTGATGCCAATTAATTGGTCGAAGTGGCAGACCAAGAAAAGTCTCAAATAAACAGAAGAGAAGGATGTTGAGAACAGTCAGAGTCAACCCACAGACCAGCACCAAAGACCTACAACATGATCTTGCTGCTGATGGAGTCACTGTGCATCGTTCAACTATTCGGCACACTTTACACAAGAAGATGCTGTATGGGAGAGTGATGCAGTGCAGAGATTCTGGAGACCAATGTCCAGGAATCAGTCACAAAGCTGAAGCTGTGCCGGGGCTGGATCTTCCAACAAGACAACGACCCCAAACACTGCTCAAAATCTACTAATGCATTCATGCAGAGGAACAAGTACAACGTTCTGGAACGGCCATCTCAGTCCCCAGACCTGAATATTATTGAAAATCTGTGGTGTCACTTAAAGAGAGCTGTCCATGCTCGGAAACCATCAAACCTGAATCAACTAGAGATGTTTTGTAAAGAAGAATGGTCTAAAATACCTTCAACCACAATCCAGACTCTCATTAGAAGCTATAGGAAGCGTTTAGAAGCTGTTATTTTTGTGAAAGTAGGATCTACTAAATATTGAGTTACGTTTTTTTTAGTGCCCAAATTTATGCACCTGCCTAATTTTGTTTAGACAATTATTGCACATTTCTGTAATTGATATAAACTTCATTTCACTTCTCAAATATCACTGTGTTTGTCTCCTATATGATATACAGTTTTTAACAGATTTTTTTATCCAAACAATCAATGCTTTATATAGGTAAATCAGGAAAATTAACAAGGCTGCCCCAACTTTGGCACCCCACTGTATAATTATTAAGGCTACCTTTGACCACAGTGCCACAGTGGATGCCACCTGTATGATGTATTAGCAATTTTCTATTTAATTTATCTTTCAGAGACTCCACCTTTGTTGGCAGACATGAAAAATGTTCTCACCAATTATTATACTTCCAAAGGTCTCTCTGTCTGTGAGGATGGAAGTGTGGGTGAAGCTGTACCTTGCAAACCTCCAGAAGTAAGTATTTCTGCACATGGTTTGAGTAGTTACATACAGAGTAGCATTCTGTCGCATGTGATAATTTTCTTTGTTGTTATATATATATTTTTTTACAATTAATAGGGTGAAACTGGGGAATGATGGCCCCACCTCTGTCTCAGCTCATTGTTGGAAGACTGCAAAAGCACAACCTATAGCCAGTGTGATGGCAAAAGTGCTGCTGATGGGCCTCTTTAGTGTTGATGTTCTCCTGAGGTCCAACCTAATTGGATGGCTCAACGAGGTCAATCCTACTGCAGAGCAACAACAGCCTTTTAATGGGAAGAAACTGCAAGCTTTACTTATTTTTACATTTATAAGAAAATCCATCAACACAGGAATTTGTGAGTTAAGGCATCAGGTGAAGCGGAAAAACAGCATGGACAATGGTAAATAGGACAAATGTTTTTCATTTCTTGTTTTCTTCAAGTGTTCCACCCCTTGTTGAAGGGAAGACACAATATGGACTGTTAAACAGTATAACAGACTGTTGTTTTGGGGCCTTTAATTATTTTTTTCCCTCATTATGGACTTTGATTTAATATGTGATTAGTTTATGTTTAACACAGACATTACAGTAACATGTGTATCACACACATGCTCAAACTGGCCTCCAACAGATGACTTTCTCTGGAATTGTGGATAACATACACACTCATTTAGAGTGTCCTATCAAAAGATGACTATCAGTGGTGCTGTGGTTACAAGAAAACAAGACTGAAACAAGATGGACTGTTACACAGGAAAGCAGACTATTCTTTTGGGCCTTTTTGTTCATTTTATTTAATTGCTTTGAAAGATCTTTCAGTGAGTGATTAGCTCATGTTTTAAATAGATGAAGACCAAATGAGTAAATAAATAGTAAGTTCAACACTGGTTTTAATATGCTGTTTATGTGACACAGATGGTAAACAGCAATTTTGTATGCATTTTTATTTGCAAAGCAAAATTAAAGATTTTTGATTACTCATTATTTTTATTCTCTGTTAACACAATACCCATAAGGGGCGCCCCCAACTACGACATATTGTCCGGTCGAGGGACATGCTTTATCACACACATATGGAGAAATACATATAATGATGTCTATTATCAATCAATCAATCAATCAACATTTATTTTTATAGCGCTTTTTACAACAGATGTTGTCACAAAGCAGCTTTACAAAGAATCTTTACAAAGAATCTGGTGTTCGAGCCCCCAATGAGCAAGCCGAGGGCGACAGTGGCAAGGAAAAACTCCCTTAGTTAGGAAGGAAGAAACCTCAAGAGGAACCAAGACTCAAAGGGGGAACCCATCCTCCTCGGGTCAACACCAGATACGAGACAGCACTAGAAAGCAGAGTGTAATGTCTGATTAGTCTGTAATTATGTTGGTGGGTCACAAGATGGGTCAGCAGGCGCAGGCCAAGCTTCCACAGTGCAGGACAGCCAGGAGCTCCGTGGTAGTAAAGGCTCCCAGTGGCTCCCAGTCGGGGCAGATGTAGCAACAGCATCAGGCCACACAGGACGGGCAGCAGTTCAGCTCAGACAAAGAGAACAGACAGACTGTTAGCTCTGACAGAAGACCTGAACACACTATATGATGTTAACAGAGTGCAGCAGTGACTCCGGCAGGCCTGGCTATTACAGCATAACTAAAAAGGGAGAGCCAGAAGGTCACACAGACATGAGGGCTCCCTGAGAAGTCAGCGCCCCTCTGCTCCACCGTCAACAAACCTGAGTGAACACGAGGAGCAGCGGGACGACAGCACCAACATTCCCAGTTTACCAAACACTCTCTGTCAGTGGACCCCTAGACCTGCACCTTTTATCTATCAGAAGAAAAGACTAATTACCAAAAGCTTGACTAAACAGGTAGGTTTTAAGCCTGGACTTAAAGATTGAGGCTGTGTCTGAATCCCGAACACTGACAGGTAAATTATTCCAAAGCTGGGGGGCCTTGTATGAGAAGGCTCTGCTCCCCGATGTAGCTTTGTTAATTCTAGGCACTAACAGAGAGCCCGCACTTTGAGACCTAAGATCACGTGAAGGCTTATAGTACGAGATAAGTTCAGTAAGGTAGGTAGGAGCGAGGCCGTTTAGAGCCTTATAAGTCAGAAGAAGAATTTTATACTCAATACGGAATTTAACTGGTAACCAGTGTAAGTTGGATAAGACTGGGCTGATATGATCAAACTTCCTAGTTCTTGTAAGGACTCTAGCTGCAGCGTTTTGGACTAGCTGAAGTTTGTTAAGGCTTTTGCAGGAACAACCAGAAAGCAGGGCATTACAGTAATCCAGCCTTGAGGTAATAAAGGCGTGAACTAGTTTTTCTGCATCCTGTAGTGACAGTGCATTTCTTAATTTCGCAATATTGCGAAGATGTAGGAAAGCTATTCTAGTGATATTATTAATATGCTCATCGAAGGCCAAATCAGGATCGATTGTGACACCAAGACTTTTAACAGAGGTACCTGGTGTAACTAAGAAGCTATTTAGATTGAGTGGTAATGCAGACAGCGTGTTTCTAACACTTTTAGGACCTAGAAGAAGAACTTCTGTTTTGTCTGAGTTTAATAGGAGGAAGTTGCTTGACATCCAGTCTCTTATGTCTCTAACACAGTCCTCTATCTTATTAAGGTGAAGTGGATCATCTGGTCTAGCTGAGATATACAGTTGCGTGTCATCAGCATAGCAGTGAAAATGTATGTTATGGTTTCTGATTATGGTACCGAGTGGTAGCATGTATAAGGTAAATAATATAGGTCCTAAGACAGATCCCTGTGGAACACCAAACTTTACTTTTGTGTGAGTGGACGATTGACCGTTTATATTTACAAACTGATAGCGGTCGCTTAAGTAAGATCTGAACCATGAAAGAGCTATTCCTGTTACTCCTACAAGATTTTCCAGCCTATCTAGTAGGATGGAGTGGTCTATTGTGTCAAATGCTGCACTAAGATCCAGTAGGACCAGTAAGGATGAGTTACCTCTGTCAGCAAATATTAAAAGATCATTTACAATTTTCACCAGTGCTGTCTCGGTGCTATGATGAGGCCTAAAGCCAGACTGGAATTTTTCATGTACGTTGTTCCTGTGCAGGTAGGAGCTTAACTGTTGTGCTACAGCTTTCTCTAAAATCTTTGATATAAATGGAAGATTTGAAATGGGTCTGTAGTTTGCTAGCTTATAGGGATCAAGATTAGGTTTCTTAATTAAAGGCTTAATTACTGCTAATTTAAGGGATTTTGGGACGTAACCTAGGCTAAGAGATGAGTTTATTATAGACAGAAGAGGCGTGGTTATTTCTGGCAGAACTTTCTTCAGTAAACTAGTCGGAACTGGATCTAGTATGCATGCAGACGATTTTGAGGATGAAATTATTTGAAATAAATCTCTTTGTTGGAGTACAGAAAAAGATTCCAGCCTCTCTGCAGGAGTTATACTGTGCTCTAGATTAGCATTAGCATTAACACTTGAAGCTGTTACCTGCGCATTTTGTATTTTTAGCCTAATTGTTTCAATTTTATTACTGAAGAAATTCATAAAGTCGTTGCTACTGTATGTTAACGGTATCTGGGGTTCAGTCGCAGATTGACTCTTAGTTAATTTAGAGATAGTGCTAAATAATAATCTTGGATTATTTTTGTTATTATCTATCAGTGAGGACAGATAAGATGAACGTGCTACACTTAGAGCTTTTCTATAGTCTATGAGGCTATCCTTCCAGGCAGACTGGAATACTTCAAGTTTAGTCAGGCGCCATTTACGCTCTAGTTGTCTGACGGTCTGTTTTAGAGCTCGAGTGTGATCATTATACCATGGAGCTAGTTTCTTCTGCCTAATTCTTTTACGTTTTAATGGAGCCACTTTATTTAAAGTACAGTGAAAAGTGTCCTCCAGGCATTGGGTAAAAATATCTAGATCAGTGGGTTTAGACAGAGAGCTAATAGTATTTGACAGATCTGGCAGGTTTTCGATAAAGCTACGAGGTGTAGAGGAAGTCATAGTGCGCTTAACACAGTATTGTGTGGATAAACCTATAGTACGACTAAAGCTAATTTCATATGAGATTAGATAATGATCTGAGACTGCTGTGGTCTGAGGAAGTATAGTTAGATTGTCTATATTCACTCCGAAGGTTAAAATTAAATCCAGAGTGTGGCTACAGTAATGAGTTGGTCCCATTATATTCTGAGTGATACATTTTATATTACATATAAAATGAAATACATTACAATATATAAGTAAATATATATTATACTACCATACATACAATATATGAAAATCGGTAATATATTTATTACTATATAACACAATATATTAGTCTGTATATTTATTAGTACTTTTTCAAAATCTAAATATCTGTTTTTTCCAGTTAATTAATAATCAGTTTCATGTGTTATAGCCAGGAGGAATGTTAAATTTGTTGAATATTTTCAGTTAATCAGTAAATCAGGTAACACCAAATAATTAAATATATTGATAGTTAATATATAGGGAAATATATTTTTGTTGCGTTAGGGGTGTGTCCTGTCTTATACAACCCCCGCGCCTGTTTTTGTCTCTCTCTCTCTCTTTTGCTCGCTCGCTCACACACACACACACACACACACACACACACGGCGGTTCACACTGCCCATCGCGCTGTATCTCTTTCCCGTACTGAAGGTTTGCTGCATGTCGCCCTCCACACAAAAAGCTCAGTTTTTCGCTGCGATGTCTTTCTCAGACTACGACAACAGCGCGGCTTTCCTCGGACACTGGGGGACCTTTCAGAAGACAGTGTTCTTTCTCTTATGCTCCAGCATCATCCCAAACGGCTTCACGGGGTTGTCCATCGTGTTCATCGGTGACACGCCGCCTCATCGCTGCCACATTCCTGCCGGTATAAATATCACCGCTGAATGGAGGAACGTTTCTATTCCCGTAGAGGCCGACGGCGAAACCAGTGAATGTTGGAGGTACAGATTGGATGTGGTGAAAATGTTTTCAGACCGCGGTCTGCTGCCGTGGGTGGACGTGAACGTGTCTGCCATTGAGCAAGAGAGCTGCGAGGACGGATGGGAATATGACCGGAAAACATACACTTCCACTATCGTCACTGAGGTAGGAGCCTCTGGACACTAGATTCTCTACTGTGCCTCAGCAGACACCGATATAAGCACATCTGAGCTTAACGCATTTAAAGGAAGCTCGCCGTTTCCGGCGATATCATTCACCTTACACTGCGTCTTGCTGCTGTATGTACTGAACACTGCTGCTCTTCATCAGTGGGATATGTAATACAGCTTGTAGTACACAACAAATGTCGCGTGCAGTACCTCAGAGAAGGGCCGGGGACTAGCCTGCCTACATCAGGCTACTGATTAGCAACCGTTGCTAGGAACTTTTCAAAACATACCTTTATATTTAGGTACTGGTATGTACCTGTGCCTACACTACTTACCACAAGCGAGGACAGAACCAGAAAACCACAAATACACTTTAAAACCGTCAGCTTTGGGTCGATCATTGGGCTACACCTGCACTGTAAAAAAAAATCCAAGTCAACGTTCTGCAATCAAGTTTTTTTCGCAAAAAAGTTACATAAACTTAATATACTGATACCAGTACTTACTTAGAATGAAGCAATCAGAGCATTATGTAATAGTTTAGTTATTAATGTAACAGTGCATGACCTATAAATTATTAACATGAACTTTTTACCTTCAAAAACAATTATCACCATGTCAACACAAAACTCATTTGTCAGTATTTTTACTACTTTCTGTAACAAAGTTTGAAAAAGATTAACCACATCTCACAAATAAAAGCTTATAGACCTTACATTACAAAGGCTACAACAATAGCTGTAACATCTAGACTATAGGCAATGCAAACAAAGCCTATAGTGTTTTAGTGCTGTTTCATCCCATCAGTTGATTGGAAATATATGATGATATTTTACATGATATTTAAAGTTAAATGGAGCTTAAGAGTGCCGGTCTATACTATGTATAACGTCATGTTATTATACTACCACGTCAGAGAGCTACACTAATAAGACCACAAGATTAGGCTGTAAAAGCTAATCTTTTTTTGAAACTGTAAGTGGCAGGTTCTTCTCCAGGAAAAGAAGCATCTCTGCATGTTTGGCTATGAGCCTGTTTCTGCTTTTAGTGACAATGTGTACCACTGAGCTAAATAATCGCTCACTTTAATGTAAATATTTTTAAAATAATAATCTAACGAATAATAAAATGTCAGCTTCTGATGTCTACTTGAAAAGTAATATTTATGAGAGTTTGTTGTAGCGGTTAAGAGGGTTAAGGTCCAGAGAATAAAGTAATTATAGACCGACACCGTCTACAATAAAAGAGTATAAATTAATCAATTTGTTTGTTGTCATTTTAAAATAGAATAAACAACTTTATTGTTTATCTCTGGAAGTGTCCATCTTTTATTTTAGTATTTTATCGCATTACACCCTCAGTACATTAGCAACATGAGATGCACGCACATTAGTTACCTTGGATCGAGAAGTGTTGCGGTGGAGAAGAGTGGGTTTTGCTCCACGTCAGTAAATCACTTCTGTACAGCTGTAAGTAAAGTGTATTTCATTGTTTTCATCCCCTGCTCCTCATCGGTTTCTTTGGACAGCAGTCTCTGTAATACGGCGATCGTGGGAATCACATCAGAGACTAATGCATCAGAGGAGCTCACTTGTCGAGTCAACTTTTCAGTAGCGCCAAAATCGTCACTGCCTAGTAGGTTCACTGATTAAGGCTGAGGCTGTCGGGGAGCTCATGTTTACATTTACATTTACATTTAAGGCATTTAGCAGATGCTCTTATCCAGAGCGACTTACAATCGCATGTTTTGACGCATGTTCTGACACAAATATTCTGAGAGCCCGTTTCTGCTCAATGAGGGACTGTAGCACATAGAATGTGCTGTTTCGGGGTGTTTTCACGTCTTGTTGGAGACGTTTCATTGGCTGGTTAAGCTGCAACTGAAGGTTTTCTAAGAGGGAATACATCCGAGGTAGAATGTTTAAAATGCCCAACAACTCTGCGCCTGACTGCATTTTAAGTTGTCCACTAGACACATGATATCAGATTTTGGTATCGGAGCCTCGTTTGCGATTACGACTACAAGTAAATGGACACAGTATCAGTCAAATACCCGATACTAGTATCGATATTCGTGCATCTCTGTACTAAACAATAAAATAAGATCAAGATACTGCTTCTTTTATTGTTATTTTTATTTAGAACAGGTAGGCATGACTACCTGCACATCAGGTAAATGAGGTAGAATAACACAGCAATCAACAATCAGTGCTGTAAAACCAATGCTGTATTCACACAGGAATTAATCAGTGCAATACATTTTAATACTGCATCCACACAGGTGGCAACAAGCAGCATAATGAACATAGTTGTGCATCTAATACACAGGTAGCAAACAAAAAAAGCAATAAATGCAACACTGCATCCACACACATAGCAACGAGTAGTGGAATAAACATAACCCTCCAACCACACATGTAGTAAAAAAACAGGGCAATAAAAGTTGCACTGAATCCATACCACTGGCAACAGTACAGTGATATACAAGTGAGAAACGCGTCATCCATAGTGGTAGCAACAATCAGTGCAATTACAGTGACATAACGTCCAACATAGTAGTGTCAGCACTGAGTAGAAAATCAATGGCTTATTTTTAAAGCAGGAACGCTGATCTGGTATAATTTAACACCACCAATATTCAATCAGACAACTAATGACAAGTGATCTTAGATCTGTACTTTTACTCTGTAGACGCATGCAAAACAATGTGATTTTTTATTTGGTGGTTTGGATAAGAAACACAAGTAATCAGTTCAGCCTGGAATTAGCATGGCACATCATGTCAATGTCAGCTCCAGATTCTGCGTCTACAGTCAGCACTAGCCAGCACATGCTGTCTTGTACATTTCATAATATTGTAGATCTTTAATATTGGCCAACCACAGGAATTGGCTACACAAGGACTGGCCTAGATATACACCCCTGTAGAGTGTGTGACTGCATTTAGAGATTGAGAGGAGGTGGTGCAGAGAAGTAAATGTCTTGTTCGAAAATTGGAAAATAGGTCACAAAGCAAAAGGTGGGCAGGTAACTGAAGGAAGTAACTGCATTTGTGCGTGCCAAGGACAATAATGTAAAGGAAGTAGCACAATTTGCATATGGTCTAAAAGCAGTTGTAAAAATACCATTCCCAGGAAATTCTAAATTGCCATTTCCCACGACTTAATAATATCCGTCCTTGATCCGTGCATGCGAGCAACTGAGAGTTCAAGCGAGATAATGTCCGAAAAGCTGAATAGCCATTGCCATCTTGTGATGGAATGCGGAGGATTCCATCGATTAACCAGTAGTTTCTTTGCAGCAGTTAGGGCACAGAGTAATAATCGTTTCTGTTGCAGACTGATATTAAATGAAGAAAAATCATTCACAAGACAAAAAGAGGGTGAACATGGAATATTCCATTCGAATAAAGTTGTAAGATCATCAGCAAGCTAATGCCAGAAATCAAGAACAGTTGGACAGAACCAAAAATAATGCATAAATGTACCACGTTGTTCTGAGTTACAAAGGTTGCAGGTAGGAGTTTGGGTCAAACGCATGTAATATCGTTTTAATGGTGTTAAATAATACTTATGTAGAAATTTCCAATGTATCATTTGGTGATCTGGGTTCTTAGAAGAAAGCAATATCTCACCCCACGTCCTGTTCGAGGAAGAAGTCTGTTCGTGCAAATTCAGGTCCTTGGACCAGACTGAGCATATCCCAAGCGGTGTATGTAATGCTTCGACCAGAGAAATATAAATACTAGATGCTGAGCAGATGTGCTCAGTGGGAATAATAACCTTAAAAAATGGGTGTTCCTGTAGCTTAGAGTTCCATGGTACCCCATGTGCCCAAAAGGCAGACCTTAATTGTTAATATATAAAAAAGAGGTACCAGGCAGATCAAAATGCCTTCTAAAATTTCAGAAAGATCTCAACCCATCATCACCAAAGATCTCCCACATGCTGAATACCTTTTGTGTCCCATTGGGGACAAACAAATGGGGTATTTCCTATCAGCAAATTAAGGTTATGGAAAAGTGGCGAATGAGAATGGCATTTTATGTTAGAGTCAGACATCTTAATGGTTACATGCCATATTGCTAATAAATGAAATATTATAGGGCCAAAATACAATTTACAATGTCTGATAGGAACGTTACAGAATATAAGATCACTTAATTTGTATGGACTAACCAAGGATTCTTCTAGCGTACGCCATGACGTTTGGAGTCCAGTCCAGCCGCATCTAGTTGAAAGTTTAAATGGTAAGAGAGTAGATTTATTCCAATTAATTGTATAGCCTGATAGTTTCCCAAATTCATTAATCAGGTCAAGCAGAGGTGGCATAGATTTTACAGGGTTATTCAAAAATTATAAAATATCATCCGCATATAGTGATATACAATGTCGAGATTCTTTTATGGTAACAGACATATCATGGGACATCTGGAGTATGGCCTGAGCAAGAGGTTCTTAAGACAGAGTAAAACACAAAGATGACAAAGGACATACAGCTGAGGGGTTTGCATATAATACCTTTATCATATTAATGAAAGCCGTGCTAAAACCAAAATGCGTTAGGGTATGCCATAAATATGTCCATTCTAGCCGATTGAAGGCTTTCATGGCATCTAGAGACCAAATAGCCCATGGAGATTCATTATTGGAAGCAAAATGGATGATATGTAATAAATGTCTAATGTTATCAGAAGTGGAACGGGATTTAATAAAACCGGTTTGATCAAAATGAACAAGCTTTGGCAAATATGCCTCTAACCGACAGGCCAATGCTTTTGCATAAATTTTAATATCAGTATTGATTAAAAAGATTGACCGGTTGTTGTTACATCTTTGTCTTTTTTAAGCAATATGTTATGATGGCTGTGTTAAGATCCCTATGAAATGCGCCTTTAACTAATGAAAAGTTAATCATGTCTAAAAGCAGAGAGTCCAACTCAGGCCAAAAATATGAGTAAAATTCTACTGGTATCCCGTCCCAACCAGGAGATTTCCCTTTATTCATTTTAAGAGCATCCTGTAGCTCTGAAAGGGTAATGGGTTGATCTATGAGTGAGGCCTCAGCCTGAGATAGATGAGGTAATTTTTAATTAAGAAAGAAGGAAGAATAATCTGCTGCCTCATGGCCTTGTGCTGATGTATAAAGGTCTACATAAAATTTCCTAAAAGTCAATGATTTGTAAATGGATCATAAGTAGCAGTCCTTCAGCAGATTTAATGGCAGGAATAAAGAGTATTTCTCATTATTTCAGAGTTTCAGTGCTAGCAGGCGACTAGGTCTACTTCCATTAAAATAATCATTTTGCCTTACTTTTTAAAAATAAGAAATTCTGCTCTTTCTCTTAATAGTCAATTAAGCTTGTGTTTGATTAGGTCAATTTGTACATTAGAGTCTTCTGAACAGAGTTGCTGATTAGAGTTTTCTAACCTAGCAAGTTCTGATTCCAGATCTGATATTTTCTGTCGACGTGATTTCTGGAAGCATATGCAATAGCATTATCTCTAATAAAACCTTTAACTGCCCCCCACAAGGACCTTATATCTTGGACTGAATCATGATTGAATGCGAGAAATTCTGATGAATTGAGAAGGAATTGAGTGCAGTATCCTTCATTCTGCAGTAACTTCTTGTTAAAGCGCCAACGAGAGGCTCGGGGCTGTTCAGTGGTAAACCAGAATTTAGACAGAACACAATGATGATCTGACAGTGATAAAGGACAGATATCTATACTGATCAAACTTCGACGTGAAGTGTGTGAAGTGAACAAATAATCAATTCTGGAATAAGTTTTGTGTCTAGCTGAGAAAAAAGTGTATTTTTAGTGTCTGGGTTGAAGTGCCGCCAGCTGTCTATCAGGGATAACATATTAATACATTGTTTAAGTTCAAGGGAAGAGCTCGTTCCGGGAAGTGGTAGCATCCACACCAAATCTATCCATTACATGATCCATTACGGTATTCATGTCAGCTCCCATGACTAACTAAAAATCTGACAAATTGGATAAATATTTATATAATGTAAAGAATTCTGTATCTCTTGGGGTAGGGGCATAAACTGAAAGAAACGCTATTTATCTATTACCTATTATTGTTGTAATATGTGTTATTCTACCATCATCATCACTGCCATGTTGCAGTATGTCAATCTGTAGATTTCTGCGTAATATTACTAAAACTCCTTTTGTTGCATTATCTGCAGAAGAGAAAGCAGCAACCTTGTAAAATTTGTTGTTACGCATTGAAGAAAGTTCCGCCATTATCGTCTGCTCCAGTCGAGCTAGAGGGTCCGCCATATTAGCTAAGGTTGGAGGTGAATCAGGTTTCGCTTTTTTTCTTCCTAGGTGATGAATTAGTGAGGGTTAGTTGTTTTTCACCCAGAGACATCCCTGACAAAGTTAGACACCACAAGAAAACATGTAGCAGGTTCATGGCCGAGAGAAAGAAAACAAAAATGGGATGCTGTGCCCGAAGCTCTAGCCGAGCGCGACCGAGTCCATGTACAGCGTCACGTGACTCTCATAACAGGGCATTTCTAATATTACAGTTAAGCCACACACCTGTTCATCAAGCTCATTAAGAAATTTCTGCATATTCTCTCTAAATGCTTGCCTTCTCACTCTGTACAGTTTGATGCATAGAGTTTTGGTGCATACATGTCCAATGCACAATAAAACTGCCTCTTCAAATTGACTGCTGCTATCCTTTCAAACAAACTGCATATCTAAAAGTGCACCAAAAAGACAACAGAAAAAGAGAGCACATTTGATCATGCTAGTAAGAATTACTAATGCCTCTTTTCTCCTGTCAATTGGTCTGTTACGGTAAACTCCCGTATCACGCATCTCATCACACGCCAAGTAACAATACGATATGTGGTGAAAGAGAGAGTGACAGAGGAATACACCACTATACCACTAACCTGATGCTCCAAGAACAGCGCTGACCATCGTTCTCTGACTAAACCAACCGGAGGTTCCTGTTCAATTATCTCCTTCCACTGCAATGAAAATGTTTGCTCCATGCTTGAATTCACAAAGTTCATATTTGGACTATTCTTCTCCATCCCTCCCCTTCTTTAAGGTAATCTAAAGATGCAAGAGGCTCAGGTATGCGGAGTATGTTTCTGTATGTTTGCTGGAGAAATAACGACATAGTCAGAAAAACTAGTACAAGTAGTGCCAGCAGTAGTGTCTCCAGTAGACCTTTTAAAAATAGAAAATAGAAAAGTGTATCAACATATTGACCCTTAAAATTACTCTCTCTACACAATATACCCAACTGTTTGTGGAAACACCTTACAATGAATTTATTTATCCATAGCACACTTTGTGGTGCTTTAACAAAACATCTGGAAACTTGGTTGTGAATGAGCAGATTTTGCAGCACATCTAAACAACAATAATAAAACTAGTTACTGATCACAGGCATTTCTTGAGTTTGTGAACACGTCAAAAGCTACAGTTACTATGACAGCTCTTACATAATATTCATGAATAAAAAAAATAAAAAAAAAGATTGTTCAGATACTCCTTATGAACCTATTCATTTTTGACCTAGTAGTGCAGGCCCTCTACAGTCTAAAACACAGAATACATTAACTGAGTGGCAGCCATTCTCATTATAAGTTCTAAAATCAGAATCTCTAGACGTATCTCAAATTGAGCCCCACATATTTGGTTTATACTCAGTGAGGAGCAGTTAACATTTCAAATGATGAATTATACAATGAAACTCTTTATTCTACTACTTTCATATTTTCCTATGGGGGAAAAAAGTGCTTCAGGTGAGGCAATTTAATTGAGCACAGAAAATGCAGGACAGCTATTCTTCTACACCTCTATGCTTGCTGGTTTTAAAGAGGAGTCACATTTAATCATATGCTACATACCAGAGAAACACTGGCTAGTTTTCAGTGGTATGCATCATGGACAGCAGGAGTTCGACGGATGTGGCACAATTTGGCTTAACTACAAAAAATAATCAATAAGAACCATTGCGCCCTGCAAGTTTAGCTCTTTTATTTATTAGCTCTTTTTTCGCTGTTGTATGTAGTTTTTTACATCGCATTCGCTTTTGCCTTTACGGTGGAAACATTAGGTTACCTAGCTAGATATCTAGCTACTTACCTAAATCCTGAATTAACGTTAAGTCCAAACTCCAAGCCCTTTTTCTGTCGTTCTGAAAGGACCACTCACAGAACATGACCAGGCAAAGCGTGCGCAGCTTTCTCGTTAGGAATAGACTAGTGCTACAGAATAATCTTAACTAGATTTTCAAGTTTTTGAAAACAGTGCCACAGAGCTCCTGTCTGACTTATTAGAAACAGGTTGCGTCGTGCGAGCACAGCTCTAAAACAATCGCATCCGAATATTTGTTTAGCACGTTCAAGTCATTTTTACGTCGAGTTCGACATTGCCTTTAAGGTGGAAACAGATTTGGAGGTAGACATAACAGATCAAAGTGCAAACTTAGCTAAGCTAGTCAGCTAATCGAGCTAAAAACAAAGCCTGGTGTTACCTTTTCTTCCGTAGACGGGGGTCAGTGGAACTTTGTTTCAGCTATAGTTTCCTGTGCTAGAGCTAGCATGCTCTGGGGGTCATACGCACACCTTTTTAGCTTCACTCACTTCGAGCAATGAGTCAGTCTGAGACCATCTGGAAGTCCAAACACGACGGCATTTATTCACAGCTTCGTTAAGGTGGACTCAGTACAACTCCAAAAACAGAAATAATAGAAAGGAGAGCCATGGAGTGACTAAGGCTAACTTCTTTTTCACGCTAGCAGCCCCAAAAATACAACAGCCTTCTTTTCTTTTCGCTCTCTCTCCACATCAAAAAAAAAAAAAAATCAGTGAGGCGCGCTCCCGTCTTTCTTAAAGGACCATCGCTCTTATTTTGCAACACTGGCCACTACTAAGCGTTATTTAGCTAGCTACTTGGTTCCATGTGGCCGCTAAAGTTAATATAATCAATATTAATATAACAAAATTAAACGTGTCACCTTCACCCATTATTTGGCTTACATAACATTTCGATACCGTCTTCTGTTTTGGGCGAAATCCAAACTGTGTCTCCGGTTCAAATTCAAGCCAGGGTAAACGACATAACCGTCTTTCCCGCATTCTGAATACACTTAAATAAAGACTCTCCCAGGCTTACATAATGATATGACACATCGCAATTTCCAGTTGTAAAACCGATAAACTGTCTGCAGACACCCACTCAACCAGTCAGTGACCTTTTTTGTTTTGCTAACGTCTAGCATAATATAATGTCCAGCCCTTTTTACGCTGGCTTTTACTCTGGTGATTTTCCAGCTGTATTGTAGCATTGACCGCAAGGGTTAACCCCTTTTTTAAGGCCAGTACCAGAACCAATCCCACTTTGCAGGTTTCTTCTTCACCACCGCTATTTAGAACAAGTGGCATAGACCTGATTGTGCCCCAGCCACCCCAGCCGTTGTACATACCCCCCTCCCCACCCCCGGAATTATGGTGGAAAATTACCAAAGGACCATATATACTCCCTGTATCATCAGAAAATTACCCAAATTCTCCCTCTGCTGGTGTTCCTTTTAACAGAGTTACTCTTTAACTTGTACCAACTGTGTGCATTCACCAAACAGACTCTGTAAGCTGTCACACGCCACACCAGATAACTGAAATGTCAGTATATGAAGAGGGTTGTTGCAGTGCTACATCCCAACCTTCTAACTCAACAACAAAAAGCCCATTTTCTCCACATGCAGGATCAAACGTTCTCCACCCCTCATGTTCTCTTTCAGTAGTTCAATTTGTCCCCTTGGGGGCAGTTAGGTGAGGAAAACAAGAATATAGGCTGTATCAATGTATAATTCTTAAAGAATAAGACATTAAGACAATAGACACAATAGACATTAAGAAGACATTCTCTTATAAAGGGTTCTATACCTGACACTTGATGGCAATGATAGACTGATAAACTGAATAGAAAAAAGAGCAAGTAATTGGTTAAAGCCAATCACAGTGCTTTGTGGGATATGTAGTATGTTACTGTATAAAAAAGTAAGTTTTTGTGTGTGCCATACTGGTGGTATGTTGATGTTTTTAGTGTAGCTTGTTGTGGGTGCAGTGAGTTGACAAAAATGACCATTCCGTACATTACAATATTTGAATTTTTGTCGGCTCACTGCCGCAGTAAGTGTTCTGGTATTGATTACATGTGAATACATAGTATTTTTGGCCATTGGATTAAGATGTTGTTGTTTTGTTTGGTGGTTGGCAGTGGAACTTGGTGTGCTCAGATGACTGGAAAGCACCTTTGACTTCATCACTTTTCTTCTGTGGTGTCCTCATTGGGTCCTTCGTCTCTGGACAACTGTCTGACAGGTAATAATTTTTAGGGCCACTCACCATGCAGGTTTTTTTAAAATGACCTATGTTTTGGTAAGTAAGCCCACCCATTTTAGACAAAGCAAGTAGTCTGTTTTCAATTACTTAATGTCTTATTAAATGTACAGTATATTTTTTTATTAAATATCAGTGTTACAATCTTGACCTTCAGATTCACATTTAATCCATTTTTGAACTAATTAATTATTTTAGTTAGGGAGAATTTTATGGTTAGCCAATTTAAAATGAAGATAATATGATCTGCTAATCTGTTCTGCTGTTCTCATTTTTATTTTTTAGAGTAGAAAGGCATTTAGAACACATTTAATTGTTTCTGACTAAATCTATCAATATAACAAAAGTGAGAAATCAAAAGATCAACACAAATATGGCCACCTGCTTCTTAAGATACAAATGTTTATTTTAATAAGTTAATGTGTGAGCTACCCTTAAAATTCTTATATTTTCAGCTTGCAGTCAAACAGAACAGTTTGTAAAAGTAAGTAAAAGCCTGAGTTTTGACCTCATTCCTCTTTTACATCAAACAGGTAAAGACTAGTCACAGAAAAGTATATACATCTTATACCATGCACTGGTGATGTGTGGCTCTACATAATCACAGAGAAAATAGCAATGAGTGGAGGTGCAGGGGCCACAGCAGCCTGGAGTCTTACTGACAGACATCAACGGTATAGAACAGAGCTCACAGTGCTACCAGAAGTAACTTCACTGAAGAGGTGATATCCTGGTGCAGATGGTGTGACTCCATTAAACTGTGCAGTTGTTGTAGAGGAAGACATGTTTTGTCAGCGATGAAGCTGTGATAGATGGGAAAATGGCTCTGCTTTAGGAACTGGGCATGCAAACAGGGACTGTATTGAATGCAAAAGGACTGTATTCCTCTCTTATTCGCTTTAGCTGCTGTTCAACAAATGTGAGGAGTTGTGTTAGGGATGTGTTAAAGACTGCATTTAGTACCACTAAGGGGCAGTTTGAGAAGTTATTTATGCTGTACTGGTTAAAGGTCAAAACTTCCTTCCTGTCAAGATCTTAAGAAAAACATTTAAAGGCTAAAGTAGCTTTTAATAATTTAAGAAATATCGCTAATGCAGACTTTTCAATCTACAAGCGATGCAAAGATAATAGTCCCCTTATATTGGGATTCCTAAGAAAACAGTCCATCCCCTACAACTCATATCACTCCTGTTTTAAAGAGCTGCACTGGCCACCTGTATCCATTAGAATAGACTTTCAAGTCCTGCTAGTCTATAAAGTTCTAAATAATCTAGCACCTTCTTACATCACATAATATCTCTCTATTTATGTTCTAGCTCGTGATCTTGGATCTACAGATGTTATCCTTTTGCACACCCTTCAGTAAAATACAGGAAACATGGAGAGACTCTTTCAGTTATTCTTTCAGTCATTATTCTTTAACTTGGAGTTTGATTAAAACTCTATCATCATGATATTTCTAAGTGGTTGTGGTAAAGAGTGTGAAGGCAGATTCAAGTCATAATATATCATCAGATCTCCACTTCTTTCATTGGCTATTCTGTTGGTCCTGAGGTGGTGAGCACAGAGACATGTTGTGGCCCTAGCCCTAGAGTTACTAGGGCCTGGGTCCAGAACCCTGCTTTTGCATCCAGTCTCATCTCATTGCTAATTATCAAACATCACAGGCTATGTGGCATTTGTAGTGTCCATTTTTGTCATGGAATGACTGGTGATTTTTGAATAATCTTTATTTTCGTTTGCAGAACAAACTAATATACATATATACACACATGTACATATAAAGGCAAAAATAATGTTGTCATTGCTGTTTAAGCAATTATTAACTATAATTTTGGTAAATGAGAGTATGATGAGAGATGTTATTGACAAATAAATACATTGAAATTGTAATAAAATTTAAAAAGTAGTACTATAAACAAAAACTTGCAGGGCAGGTTTGCTCCAAGTTGTTCTGGTTGGTTGTATGACTGGACAGCTTTTTTTTATAGCACCACAGACTTTTGAATGGCTTGAGATTAATTGGACATGCCACAACATTCAACCTTCTGTTGTTTAACCATTCCTGTGATGCTTTGACTTTGTGGTGTTCTGTGGCATGTTCCATTAGCCAATCACACCAAGAAAAAAATACATTACAATTATAATATAATTTAAAAAATAATTTATTAAAACAAAAACCTGCAAAAAACAGATTCACTCCATGTTGTTTAGCTTGGACAGCAATTTTCTGAAAGTAACACAGATTCTTTTTTGACTTGAGATCGATTAGCCATAGTAGAATATCTAGAATATAATTGTTGTTTAATCAGTCTTGTGTTGCTTTGGCTTTGTGCTTAGGAGTATCATCCTGCTAATCATTGATGGGATGAAATGGAGTTTTTTGGGGAATGGGCAGTGTTAGGTTTGGACAAAAAGCTTTTTTACTCTCCAAACACAAACCTTATCCTGGTTTTTGTTGGGTCACTATTAAGCATTCTGACAAACTCCAGATGCGCTTTAATGTACTTTTAACTTCAGTAAAGGCTTCTTTCGAGACACCCTCCCATACAAGCTATTTGAATGTCCAGCTCTTGACGTCCATCACAGTATGTAGAATACATACTTTCCTGAGCCTGCACAGACATCAGAAGTATGCCAGATAGATAGATTGATGCAGGGTGCAGCATCTCGTACATATCCTGATCTAAGGCCTTGATACAATGGGAAATTGTGAATGGTGCATCTGGAATAACAAGTTGGAAGCTGAAATAGACTAGCATTTGCTTGGTGATTAAACTACTATTACAAAAACATAAACAGCAGCAATTTAATATGTAGCAATGGGCATGTGTGGGGAAAAAAGGTTCTAATAAAAAATTAGTTATTACAAAGACTTATATTTTATAAAGACTGATATTTTAATGGGTTATAGTACTAATCAAAGAAGCTATTTGAACAACAAAAATGTAAAGGCTTAGCAAGAGAATGCAAGAGAGAAATCAAATATACAGCAAAGCTACAGAATGTTCCCCAGGATGTGTTAACTGGAATAAAGTGCACACTCAGTAAGAAAATTTGTAGTACTGGTGTTAGTACTCCGGGTTATAAGAGGTTATTGGTTCAATAAATCAGCATCTTGCCTCCAGAAATTCTAAGGAGTTACCTAATGCAAGAATTACAGAGCTTCTGTAGTTCTGAGATTAATATTTGCCCTCTGAGATGAGTTAGCTGTTGTGCAAAAAAAGGTGTTTAGCAGGGTGGACCCGGGGAACAAATAACAAGGGTAAAAGCAAGGGGGATAAATCATAACAAATGTATTTGGACCAGTATTGACATCACTCCCATGAACAAAGTTTTATACATCAATAAATAACATTCATATAAAATGATATTAAATATATCTTGCTTTATTTTATTTTCATTGTTTTCATTTGCAGGTTCGGAAGGAAAACTGTGCTGTTTGTAACTATGGGAATTCAAACAATTTTCACTTTCATTCAAGTCTTCTCCCCATCATGGATCATATTCTGTTTACTGTTCTTTGTTGTTGGGATGGGACAGATTTCAAACTATGTGGCAGCATTTGTTTTAGGTACACTCAAACTTCAAACCATAACGTGAGCTAAATGTCATTTTTAGTTGAAGTGTGTACTTGGATATAACATGTTTAGCATTCAGAATTCAAATTTTATATATATGTATATGTATATATATATACAGTGGGGTGCGAAAGTTTGGGCAGCCTTGTTAATTTTTCTGATTTACCTTTATAAAACATTGATTGTTTGGATAAAAGAAATCAGTTAAATATATCATATAGGGGACAAACACAGTGATATTTGAGAAGTGAAATGAAGTTTATATGAATTCCAGAAAGCGTGCAATAATTGTCTAAACAAAATTAGGCAGGTGCATAAATTTGGGCACCACAAAAAAAAACATAACTCAATAGCCTATTTAGTAGATCCTCCTTTCGCAGAAATAACAGCCTCTAAACACTTCCTATAGCTTCTAATGAGAGTCTGGATTGTGGCTGAAGGTATTTTAGACCATTCTTCTTTACAAAACATCTCTAGTTTATTCAGATTTGATGGTTTCCGAGCATGGACAGCTCTCTTTAAATGACACCACAGATTTTCAGTAATATTCAGGTCTGGGGACTGAGATGGCCATTCCAGAACATTGTACTTGTTCCTCTGCATGAATGCGTTAGTAGATTTTGAGCAGTGTTTAGGGTCGTTGTCTTGTTGGAAGATCCAGCCCCGGCGCAGCTTCAGCTTTGTGACTGATTCCTGGACATTGGTCTCCAGAATCTGCTGATATTGATTGGAATCCATGCGTCCTTCAACTTTACCAAGATTCCCAGTCCCTGTACTGGCCACACAGCCCCACAGCATGATGGAACCACCACCAAATTTTACTGTAGGTATCAATCAATCAATCAATCAATCAATATTTATTTATATAGCGCTTTTTACAACCAACGTTGTCTCAAAGCAGCTTTACAAAAAATCAATTTGTTATAAAAAGGATAGAACCACAAGGTTAATGTACAGACATGTGAGGGTGGAAAAACCGGGTCCAAGCCCCCCTTGAGCAAGCCAGAGGCAACAGTGGCGAGGAAAAACTCCCTTGGGTAAGGAAGAAACCTCGAGAGGGACCAGGCTCAAGGGCGGAACCAACCTCCTCAGGTCAACCCGGATGAGACGAGACAGACAGATAGAATTAACATAGAGGAACATCTAATAGATCCAGTCTGATTAAATCCAGTATGATTAGTCCAAGAGGCAGTACTGCAAGTTGGAGCCAACCATAATAAGCAGGGCCAGACGCTGGTCAGTGTAAGGTTGTGGTCATGCCGGGTGATAAAACAGGACAGAAGACATACAGTGGCGCTGATGCTCAGGTGCCTCTAGCCACTCTGGGGGTTCTGATGTGATCACATCAGTCCGGTGTTTAACAAAAAAGAGGAAAAAAGAGAGAAAGAAGGATAGAGATAGAGAAAGTAAGAGAGAAAGAGATGGAGACAGACACTGATTAGGAGGATTAAGGATTAAGAGGTAGATATTGTAACTTGTTGAGTTGAGTGTGTGTAGTCCTGAGAGTCCTGTAGAGGATTCCTCAGCGCTGGTAGCCCCTCAGTGTGATCCGTCAGGAATGATCCGCTCATAGAGGAGACAGATAAGAGGGAGAAGTTTGGGTATTTGGTCCATTTATGGAGAAATGTAAATTAAAGCGGTAAACAGATGTTATCAGCTAAATGCTTGTGCAAACAAGGAAGTTTTGAGTCTAGTTTTAAATGTAGAGAGTGTGTCTGATTCCCGAACGGATAAAGGGAGAAGATTCCATAGTTTCGGGGCTACGCAAGAAAAGGCTCGACCACCTGCTGTGGTTCTTCTGAACCTAGGTACTGTCAGCAGGCCGCTATTTTGTGAGCGGAGCGCACGCGTGGGTTCGTATGAGTGAAGTAGTTCACTGAGATACTGAGGGGACTGAGATACTGAGGTAGCAGGTGTTTTTCTTGGAGTGCTGTGTTCTTTTTCCTCCATGCATAACGGTCCTTGTTATGCCCAAATAACTCTATTTTAGTTTCATCAGTCCACAGCACCTTATTCCAAAATGAAGCTGGATTGTCCAAATGTGCTTTAGCATACCTCAAGCGGCTCTGTTTGTGATGTGGGCGGAGAAAAGTCTTCCTCTGCATCACCCATACAGCATCTCCTTGTGTAAAGTACGCCGAATAGTTAAACGATGCACAGTGACTCCATCAGCAGCAAGATCATGTTGTAGGTCTTTGGTGCTGGTCTGTGGGTTGACTCTGACTGTTCTCAACATCCTTCGCTTCTGTTTATTCGAGATTTTTCTTGGTCTGCCACTTCGAGCCTTGACTTGAACTGTGCTTGTGGTCCTCCATTTTCTCATAATGTTTCTCACAGTGGAGACTGAAAGCTGAAATCTCTGAGATAGCTTTCTGTATCCTTCCCCTAAACAATGACGGTGAACAATCTTTGATTTCAGGTCATTTGAAAGTTGTTTTGAGACTCCCATGCTGCGACTCTTCAGAGAAGATGCAAAGAGGAGAAAAACTTA
Source organism: Prochilodus magdalenae (assembly GCA_024036415.1). Lineage (NCBI taxonomy): Eukaryota > Metazoa > Chordata > Actinopteri > Characiformes > Prochilodontidae > Prochilodus > Prochilodus magdalenae. The sequence continues at coordinate 74,037 of JAMWET010004532.1, forward strand.
CAATTGCCCCCCTTAAATACCCTTTCTCATAATTGGAGTCACCTGTGTATGAAGGTCAAGGGTCACTAAACTTACCAAACCAAATTTGAGTTCCAATAATTAGTTCTAAAGGTTTTGAAATCAATAAAATGACAACAGTGCCCAAATTTATGCACCTGCCACACTTTCTGTAAATCATATGAACTTCATTTCACTTCTCAAATATCACTGTGTTTGTCCCCTGTATGATATATTTAACAGATTTTTTTGTCCAAACAATCAATGCTTTATAAAGGTAAATCAGGAAAATTAACAAGGCTGCCCACATGTGTGTGTGTGTGTGTGTGTGTGTGTGTGTATATATATATATATATATATATGTATGTACAGTGAGGAAAATAAGTATTTGAACACCCTGCGACTTTGCAAGTTCTCCCACTTAGAAACATGGAGGGGTCTGAAATTTTCATCTTAGGTGCATGTCCACTGTGAGAGACAATCTAAAAAAAATCACAATGTATGATTTTTTAATAATTTATTTGTGTGTTACTGCTGCAAATAAGTATTTGAACACCTGTGAAAATCAAAGTTAATATTTGGTACAGTAGTCTTTGTTTGCAATTACAGAGGTCCCGCAGTTTTTCACCAGGTTTGCACACACTGCAGCAGGGGTTTTGGCCCATTCCTCCACACATATCTTATCCAGATCAGCCAGGTTTCTGGACTGTCGCTGAGAAACACGGAGTTTGAGCTCCCTCTAAAGATTTTCTATAGGGTTTAGGTCTGGAGACTGGCTAGGCCACTCCAGAACCTTGATATGCTTCTTATGGAACCACTCAGGATCATTGATACGCCACGAGGTGAGATCTTGCGTGGAGCCCCAGTCCGAGGGCGATTGACAGGCATGTTTAGCTTCTTCCATTTTCTAATAATTGCTCCAACAGTTGATCTTTTTTCACCAAGCTGCTTGGCAATTGCCCTGTAGCCTTTTCCAGCCTTGTGGAGGTCAACAATTTTGTCTCTGGTGTCTTTGGACAGCTCTTTGGTCTTAATCATGTTAGTAGTTGGAGTCTTACTGATTGTGTGTGGTGGACAGGTGTCTTTATGCAGCTAACGATCTCAAACAAGTGCTTCTAATTTAGAATAATAAGTGGAGTGGAGGTGGAGTTTTTAGAGGCGGAGTAACAGGTCTTTGAGGGCCTGAATTTTTGCTGATTGGCAGGTGTTCAAATACTTATTTGCAGCAGTAACACACAAATTATTAAAAAGTCATACATTGTGATTTCCAGGGTTTTTTTTTTAGGTTATGTCTCTCACAGTAGACACCTAAGATGAAAATTTCAGACGCCATCATATTTTCTAAGTGGGAGAACTTGCAAAGTCGCAGAGTGTTCAAATACTTATTTTCCTCACTGTGTGTGTGTGTGTGTGTGTGTGTGTGTGTGTGTGTGTGTGAATATATATATACACATACATATATATATATATATATATATATACACACACACACACACACACATATATATACACATACATACATATATACACAGGGGTTGGACAATGAAACTGAAACACCTGGTTTTAGACCACAATCATTTATTAGTATGGTGTAGGGCCTCCTTTTTCGGCCAATACAGCGTCATTTGGGCAGCTGTGGTTTTATGTTTTTTGGCTACAATCCGTGTTAGCCCCTGAACATCCCTTTCAGACAGCTTCCTCTTGCGTCCACAAATGCGCCAGCAAGACGTGCACCAACAATTTGTCCTCTTTTGAACTCTGGTATGTCACCCATGTGTAACCTCCCTTCACCAAGGGGTACACAGAAACTATGTAAACTCCTTCTACTAAGGGGTACACAGAATATTTTTCTCTAAGGGGGGTTACCCTGCACCTTCCTCAACTGTGGTATTGAACAGAAAGAGAAACAAACCACAACTTTAAAGTACTTAACAAAATGTATTAGAAGAGAAGGAGGAAAAAATAAAGAAAAACAAAGCACCAAAACCAACACCAGTACTTACATTGATACACATGGTAATTTAAACCCAGTTGTAAGTCTTTTGAACCTTAAGTGATAGTAGGTTCTAAATCCAAAAAGTCCTTAGGTTTGAGCAGCGGGTCTTTTAAGATGGCAGCACCAGCAAGGTGGATAGGAAAGAAGGGATCTCTGTTCCACGGTCCTTTAATGTCCATACATCCACTTTTCTTCCATCCAATGAAACTCTTTGTCTAAGACCATCAAACAAACAAACAAACAAACAAACAAACAAGCAAGCAAACAAATAAAAACAAATACATGCAACACAATTAGCATTAAATTGCATGTTAGCATCGCATATTAGCATTGCTTCTCATTGGCTCAGCACAACAACAGAGCATAGTAGCAAAACAAGAGACCATATAATCATATTAGCATGTTAGCATAATAGCATGTTATCACATTAGCATGTTAGCATACTGACAACAACTAACCAATTGTATGAAACCAGGGGTGCGTTTCCCAAAACCATCGTTGCTAACTATGTTAGCAACTTACATAGTTGGAACGACACAGCTGCGACGCAGGTGTTTCCCAAAACCATGGTTCAAACTATGGAGGTAACCACGTTGGTAGCTTGCATAGTCCGAACCATCGTTAAGCGACACAGGTGTTTCCCAAAACCATAGTTCCACCGAACGTTCGCAAACACTGTCGTTAAGTTGAGTAGTTGGAACTACAGCTGTAGATCTGTGGTTAGAAGCTTAGTTCCTGGTGACAACGTCATCGATGACGCAGGACGCCAGGAAACGTGTCAGTAAGTTGAAAATTTACATGAAACTCCGGGTGCGAACATTTATACTGTCAAAGGCTTTGAACGTGTAGTTCCCAACACACATCTCAGTGTATTTCTTTGTTTATACTTTCAGCTGCATTCTTTAAATAATGTCGCTATAATCCATGTGCATGTTAGCTGTGTACCGTTAGACAGGCTCTGCTTTTCCAGCATTATTTCACTCTCAGGTGTTTCTGTGGTATCACTGGTAGAGCAGGAGGTGGTTAAATAGGCTTAATGTTGCTGGTCCCCGTTCAAGACATGTTAGGTTGTAGGGTAAAAAATCGTTCAAGCAAATACAGACCTAGTATTAACACCCAGTCATCACGTAACACCTTTTAATACCTCATCATGTGTTCTGTTTTTAGATGTTTTAGAACTAAAAGTGACCATTATGGAATAAACTAATAAAAAATGTTCTGTTTTAACAGAAGGAACAGGAGAGACTTATTCTGATTAAAGGATTAACAGCTGTTGTTTCCTGAACACTGTGTTAAGGTTTTGTGTATTTCTCAGCTTGTCTTAAAATAGCTTATTAAAACAACATGACATTATAGCTACACGCTGGAGTATAGTAGCCTAATCAAAATCTAGTAGTCCAAGATGAATTTAAATATTTCATTTCCAAAACTGAAAGAGTGCCAACATGGCTCTTTAAATAGATACATTATACATCTCCCACGACTAGAACAAGGAAAAAAATGGGTAGAAGGGATGGGGATGCAGGAAGGATCACCCAGGGTGTGTTAAAGAAAAGAATGGCTGTTTATGCCACCAGTATATAATGCAATGCAAATAAATAGCAATAGTATCTTACTTTCAGAGGAGGGGAGGGGGGAAGATACATTGACACTGGGCCTACTGGCCTGTTGGATGGCCAATTTCTCCGTCCGGTAGGCCATAGTCTCCTCATGGTGCTGCTCATTCTGTTCCCTCAGGGCTGCCAGTTCCTGCCGGATGCCCCTCAGAATAGATATTTTTTGTCCCTCAGACTTGAGGTATGTGAGGGCTGCTGTGGAGAGGCAGCAGGATGGGTAGAGGAGCTCCCAGACTGAGGGGGTCCTGGGGGGCAGGAACCCCTCAGCAGGATGACCATGCTGTGGAGTGCCCAGTATTGAGGGGCCCTGTGGGGGGTGAGATCTTACAGCGCTCGTTGTGGCAGTGCCTGATGTTGAAGGGCCCTGGGGATCAGACTGCAGGGGCCCAGATGTTGAGGGTTCAAAAGGAAGATACCTGGGAGGTGTGCATGCCACAGACATCTATGCCACCTTGGACTCCATCCAGCACTTCTGGGCCTAGGATGGCCAAAACCCTCCCCTCATCAGGAGTAAGAGGTGGCAGAGTGCTGCTTCCACCACCAGTTCTTTGTTGCTCCCTCCTTAGAGCTGCTGCCTTCCTCTTCGTCACACTGGCACAGTCTCTGAATTTATCTTCACAGTGATCTCCTGCTATGTTTTTTTTTTTTTTGGCAGTATTTGTAACTGAATTTTTTAGTTTTGAGGAAATGATGTGCTAATTTAGATAGACCTCATCAACCAGCACACTGATTTCTTTAGCAGTAAACTGAGGCTTTCGTGCCTCAGATTTCACACCTGCTCTAAATTGGTTAATTATTGTATGATCACCCTGGAAGTAAAAAAAAAAGCAGAGCATAACTGACACTTTGAATTTGCCCTTCTTGTGTATGTGTGAGTATTTCACAGCTTATGAAAAAGATGTTTCAAAGTTCATCTTTATAAGAAACATTTACCAAGGGGACAACACTGACATCTTTACAATACTTTAGTGAGTAAATTAATAATCACTGAGAGCTTTCGTTGTCCTTATGAAAAAGGTGGGAAGAACACTTCAACTTCGAACCCGCGTCTGCATGCATGAGAAACTGATCACATCGCTATCGCACGGCGTTTTCATCAGATTAGCCCACTGCGCCAGAGACTAGGCGACAATCATTAGTTATGGCAGTATCAGAGCCTACAAAAGCATCGGTGTGGCTAAAAGTTCTTCCATTTGTTTCTTTTAAAAGAAGTTTTACATTACCATGTTCATAATGATAATGATATTATGATAATATTTATTATTATTATTATCTTTTTTATTAGCATTTAATTGTTGATTCTATTAATTTTATATTTGGATTTTTACAATATGAATAAACATGGGTTGCCAAAATAATGTGTTCATTACATGATTTCGGTCACAACTATCATTTTGGTTTAATCTCGCCGGTTTGTGAGTTTTAACATAGTTTCCCGCTGTGAAAGTCCGACCGAACACATCTGGAAACATGGTGGTTCGAGCTATGGTGGTTCAAACCAACATGGTTCAAACTACTGTGGTACTAACAAAGTACGACGCTTTCGGGAAACGGTCGTACTTCAGATGTTTGTTAGTTTAACGATGCATCGGACCACGTTAGTTCAGTGCTAACCTCCGTCGTTGTACGGGAAACGCACCCCAGGTCTGTTACACATGATGTTGTGTGCATTGCAATATTTTGAGCAAAACTGTGCTTTTACCTGCTAATTGAACCTTCACACTCTGCTCCTACTGGTGCAATGTGCAATTAATGAAGATTGGCCACAAGGCTGGTCCAATTTAGCCATGAAACCTCCCACACTAAAAAGACAGGTGTTTCAGTTTCATTATATATGTTATATATATATATATATAATTTGAGATAGTGAAACCTACATCAGTGTTAACATTTGGATTTTTTTAACCTCAAGTTATACATTATTTTATCACAAGGAATGGAGATTTTCAGCTTACCTGTCCGCATCATCTACTCAACTGTTGGAGTGTGCATTTTCTTCTCCATTGGCTACATGGTACTTGCGCTTGTGGCCTTCTTCATTAGAGGTTGGAGAATGCTGCTGTTAGCCCTCGCATTACCCGGCTTCCTCTACATCCCACTTTGGTGGTAGGTGTGTGGCATAAACCATGCTGATTCAATGAGTTCAGGTGTGCAAGATATCATTTACTTGTTATAATGATACAACTGTTAATATGATATATTTAAGCAAAGAGTGCAGTGCATTTGTGTAACTTTTAAAATGTCAGGGTTGCTCACCTTATTTTTGGCACCACAGGATTATTCCAGAGTCTCCAAGGTGGTTGCTATCTCAGGGTCGAGCAGGTGAGGCTGAGGCCATACTGAGGGATGCTGCTAGAAAGAATGGGATCAAAGCCCCTGAAGTAATTTTTCCACCTTCTCAGGTAACCGCATACATTGTGTACTGTGTAATGGTTTGTATTTTTTTGTATTATATAGCCATTAAACTCACCATGTGCATTATTTTAGTGCTAATTGCTGTATTAGAGAAATGTAATCTGTGAAAGTGAAAAGAGCTCCCTACAGAGATGGAACTCCGTAATTAAATCCGTACTGACATGGCTTAGCTGAAGAGGAAAATGTTTCTTTTAGTTACTCTAAGAAAAACTGAAATTATTAATGTTTACAACAGTGTATTTAATTTAAAATGGTGTCGCTCTTCACAGTAAGTTATTAAAACTAGCCATCTTGCTGCATCTTATGGAAGTACTGTTGGACAGGAGTGGGAAAGTTTGGTATATCACTTAAAATCACTTATACGTCTTATTGTTTTGGAGATTATTTGATTATCAGAAATGTGTTTTTCATTTCATGAACCTATACTCATAAGACAGACTTAGACATGATGTACAGTAACCATTGAAATGAATACTTACATGAATACTTATGAATACTGAAATGAAATTATATTGGACCAAAAAGGAGGAGCTCAGATGCACACCTTCTTGACCTAGACTAAATGACACATTGGTCTTTAGTGAATGGTCTTTTGAGTCTCTAATTACATGTTTCTAAAGTAATAAGTCAAGGATGTTTCATTTAAGTGGACGGTTTCCAATTACATAGCTACAGAGTCATGTTTGTGTTTTTATAGCTATGGCCATCAGGCAGTACCTTATTTGCAGTTTAACGTGTTATTGTAGTTTGGAATTGGGGCTCACTGATGTGTATTAAAACACATTTGTTGTCATGTGCTCTGTAGCCTAGGGACAAGGCTGAAACTGTGCGACCACACAACCTCTGTGATCTGGTGAGATCCAGCAACATCCGTGCTATTACCATCCTGCTGTGCCTGGTCTGGTAAGTGTCCGTCTGCACACTGTTTAACAAACAAATAGAAGGCCAGCTGTAAAAAGCAGATTATATAAATTTAACCCTTTATATATGGTAAAAGTAATATAAAGATTCTCATCTGATCTGATAAAAAGAGAGCATTTTAAGTTTTGGAGTTTGTGAAGGTTTCAGGGTTGTTTTATTGCGCAAAGATGTAATAACTATTGTGAATATAATTAGCTTTGGCTGTAACACATAATCCACATTTATCCTTTATCCTATAGGTGGGCAATAAGAATGAGGTGGTACCACTCTACCTACCCAATGATTTAGAATACACTAGATGTTAATTTACTGAGATTTTTGTCTTCCCCTTTTTCTAGGACAACTCTCTCTATAGGATACTTCGCCTTGTCTCTGAACACATCAAACCTATATGGGAACCCGTATTTGAACTGCTTTTTCTCAGCAGCTGTTGAAGTGCCTGCCTATATTATTTCTTGGCTCATGTTTCGCTACTTGCCCAGACGAATGTGTCTGTTCTTCACCCTTTCTCTCGGTGGAGTGGTTCTACTCCTCATACATCTTCTACCCCAACGTGAGATGTATTAAAACTTCTTAAAACTGTATAGCTTTGTTGTATTTTATAAGAACTATAAGATGTGTAGACAATGAGCAGCCTGTTTCTATTCATCTCTGAACCCAGTCAAAAAATACCTTAATTTATTCAAAATACATTTTATAAAATGTCTGTTGATTTTGACTCTGAATTACTTACAATAACTTTGCAAAGACATTCACAGCTGAATTACATATTTGAACATTAAAATAGCATGTTAGGATTACAGTAGTGTGTCATGTGTAGTAGAATATACATTGTTGCTGTCATGTGTTAGATATGCATCCTTAGAAAACATTTGTCATATGATTGAATGTTTTATCATTTACTGGTTTCACAGATATGATTTATGCTGCCATTTCACTGGAAATGCTTGGCAAGTTTGGTGTCACTACAGCATTTGCAATAGTATATGCTTTCACTGCTGAACTGTATCCCACTGTCTTGAGAAACACAGCTTTGGGAGCCTGTTCAATGGCCTCAAGAGTAGGCAGCATATCTGCACCATATTTCATTTACTTTGGTGAGTGAATTCTGCTGTCATTGTGGTAATTTAAAATGATTTTAAAGCTTACAATACACGCTGTACACTTTTGTAGAACTCTGAAAGGTTGAGACTACGTGTTACAACAGTACTTGTTATCCTAGACCTATGCGGTTTTCCGGGGTTTTTAATGACTGTTTTTAAAATAAGAGTTCTAAACGAAACCTGCAAACATATTTTATGAGCCTGTAGCTAGGTTTACTATATCTTCTTGGTATCTATATTTTCAATAAGAAAAATCAGTATTTGGATTCATTGTTGAAAACCACTTTGTTGATGGCCACTTTGTAGTTATACCCTGCTTTCCTTTAAATGTTCCAGGAAGCTATTATAAAGCACTGCCTTACATCCTAATGGGCAGTCTTAGTGTTCTGTCAGGGTTACTGAGCCTACTGCTTCCAGAGAGCCATGGTATGCCACTTCCCGAGACCATTAGTCACATGCAGGCAGTTACTGGGTAAGTCTTAAGCCGCAGGAGTCATGCAGTTTGTGTGTGTTATTTGGTTAAATATTATCATTTCTTAATGGTGTTTGTTGACATTTTAAACAGCGATCTGGGTTTAGAATCATTAAGTAAACTCTTGTAATGTAATGTGTAATGTATTATGACCTAGCAGTACAAGAATACTAAAGTGACAAGTTGCATTTGTTTTTCCTTTGGTTTGTCCTTCAGTTGTAAAACAAGACGCCAGTCTTACAGTCTTACCACTACAAGCACAGAAGAGGAGCCTATGTCTCAATCCTAATTTTGTAATCTAGTAATATAAAAAAATGAAATAATTTTTCTAGTCTTTTCTACATTTCTCTCTTCAGTGATTTACATGTGTTGTGTTATAATATTCAAGTTAATTGTTTACTGACACTGTCATAGAATCCTAATTATTATATTCTAGTAATTGAATATTATTACAGGTATTTTTGGTAATTAATTACTCATTGCTTATAATATAGTGTATGCATGTTAAAATTGTAGCAAACTTTGTTGCTCTTTGATTTATAAGTCACTGAGTTTTAGTGCTTCATGGTGTGTTAATGTGATCTGCAGTAATGATTAAACCTACAAAGTTATTGACTGTGGTACCTCTTTAGATTTCAACAAAGTAGATAAACAGTGTGTGTATGTATATACATATATTTGTCATATGCACAACATGTCAGGACATGCATTGAAATGCTTGTGGTGAGGCTCAGGTTGATACTCTACAGGAGGACAAAACTATATACATACTAAACATATTAAAATAAAGAGATATAAAATTACATTAAATAAATACAACATACACAAAAAAACAGAATATACACAGACAGGAGGGATCTGTAGAAATTCTCTGACATGTCACAGATGCCTGTGAGCATTCGCGAGCAGGATGCCAGGAAGCGGAGGGTTGAAGCACCTTTTCCTTGTCCTGCAGAGAACCCCGGCGCCTCTGCGGCCGCTCGCGTCTGTACGCGAGTTATTGTTGAAGTACAAAGTCCGTCTCCAGCGATGATCGGATGTCCAGAAGAGTTTGTCGATCATATTGGATGATCCCAACAGCGGTTTGTACAAAAACACTAACGAATACTACAGTAAAACCCAAAAAACTGTAGTTTACCAGGAGCTCTTACCAGTGCGGTTGAACTTTGGAATGAACTTTGATATATATGGAATGAACATTGATATATATATAATGAACTTTGATATATATATATACACAATGAACATTGATATATATGGAACGAACATTGATATATATACAATGAACTTTGATATATATACATTGAATGTTGATATATACAATGAACTTTGATATGTATGGAATGAACTTCGATATATATACAATGAACATTGATATATATGGAATGAACTTTGATATATATACAATGAACTTTGATATATATGGAATGAACATTGATATATACATATACAATGAACTTTGATATATATATATATATACAATAAATATTGATATATATGAAATGAACTTTGATATACAGTGGGGTGCGAAAGTTTGGGCAGCGCTGTTAATTTTCCTGATTTACCTTTATAAAGCATTGATTGTTTGGAAGTTAAATATATCATATAAGGGACAAACACAGTGATATTTGAGAAGTGAAATGAAGTTTATATGATTTACAGAAAGTGTGCAATAATTGTCTAAACAAAAGTAGGCAGGTGCATAAATTTGGGCACCAAAAAAAAAAAAAAAAACTTTAGTAGATCCTACTTTTGCAGAAATAACAGCCTCTAAACGCTTCCTATAGCTTCTAATGAGAGTCTGGATTGTGACTGAAGGTATTTTAGACCATTCTTCTTTACAAAACATCTTTAGTTTATTCAGGTTTGATGGTTTCCGAGCATGGACAGCTCTCTTTAAGTGACACCACAAATTTTCAATAATATTCAGGTCTGGGAACTGAGATGGCCATTCCAGAACGTTGTACTTGTTCCTCTGCATGAATGCATTAGTAGATTTTGAGCAGTGTTTAGGGTCGTTGTCTTGTTGGAAGATCCAGCCCCGGCACAGCTTCAGCTTTGTGACTGATTCCTGGACATTGGTCTCCAGAATCTGCTGATATTGATTGGAATCCATGCGTCCTTCTACTTTAACAAGATTCCCAGTCCCTGTACTGGCCACACAGCCAGTCATAGCTCTTTGTCAAACACTGATCTGGACAGTCTTATATTTCAAGTGCTTACACTGACACCAAATGCTGGGGGAACATACATTTCAGAAAGCTTAAGAAGCAGAGGTATTAGAATACAAAGGTGGAGAATTAGGGAACGACTGCGAAATTCCAGTAGGAAGAGCAGTAAGGAGGAGACAAACAATCAGAAGGATGATCTACAATGTCCAAGCATCTGTGGTAAGAAAATTGTGAAAAAAGGTGTATTTTGAGATACAAATTATGTTTGTGTGCCTAGGAATATGTACAAATGGCTCAGTCATGCAGTATTTTCCAGCTCTTTTAGGCAATTTGGCAATGGTCGACTAAATATACATAAAATGTTTTAAGTCACAGAAAGTACAGTTGTTGCCAAAAAAAATTTACAATATTTACAAAACCTTTTACGCTCTGAATCTTGGAGGTAGTCTCGCCAATAACCCAAGGTGCGACACTGTGCATCAAACCTGTTGCTACCTCTCTCAGCCATGTTGCATGTGAATAGGACCTCGACAGCTGCAGCTGTCAGTGGAATGGATGGATTCATGAATACCTCCCGAAACCTTTCTGGGTATTTCTGAAGTCCATCTAAGACACCTAAGCTTTGAAGACTATCACGGAATCTAAATTTAATGCGAAAACATAAAAAGATCATATGTTAATCTGATCATTAAAAAAAAGTGTGAACTGTCAATTACATTGTTAATTGTTTCAATACAAAAGTAATACACCAATAATTGTTAAGACAAGAAAGATGTTCTGCCCTCGCTGTTCGACAAGAATACAGCTAAACAGACAGATAAACTCTTCGCCAAATGACAGGTGTATTGTCTTCTTTATTGAGACGTTCCCTTCTAATGACGAAACTGCAAGAAATTATAAATAGCCTTTTCAGGTGCTTGCTTGAGGACTGAATATTACACAATCAGATACATATCAAATATGTAAACATGTAAAAACATGAGCTAAGTATTCATTAAGCAAGCCAAGATGCAAAGATGCAGATTACGATAGCATACATCACTGTGTAAACATGTCGCTAATGTAAACATTACTAACTGCAAACATCTTAAACCAAATAGCAATAATACTGCTCAAAGATGTACTAGACGGTAATATTACTTACAGACAATGCTTTCTGTAAGACAACAAAGATGGATGGATACAAATTCAGGAACACTTGAAACATCTGCGCTTCTATCCAGCATGACTGACCATCTAAGCTCTATTTCCTGCTTCCTGGTTCACTTACAATGCACATAAAACGAAGACAAAAACAATAGCGCCTCCTGCTGGCGGGATGTAACATCCGCCAGAACACTCCCCGCCTGACATCAACAAGATGTCAATCATATTTTCTTTCTTTAGTCCTTGTCCTTGGTGTTTGGCAGGAGGAGCACAATGCCAGTTATGGGTCTTAGGAAAGTTTTGCACGTCCCTCCAGTGGCGATCTGGACTTTGACTTTCCTCACTTTCCCATCATGACTCAGAAAGGTTTTAACCACAACACCCATGGGCCAGTGGTTTTGCTTTACCTGACTGTCCTTTAACACAAGTTCCCCTTCTTGAAGATTAGGCCTTTCTGAGTGCCATTGTCTTCGACCTTGCAAGGTAGAGAGGTATTGGTTTTTCTTACGATGCCAGAATACATTGGAAAGATGTTGCACTCGCCTCCATTGGCATCTATACAGGTCACTCTCATTGAAATCACCAGTGGGAGTGGATGGAACTCCAACCTTTTGGGTAAGAAGACTAGCTGGTGTCAAGATGAGCGGATATCTTAGATCAGAGGATACTGGGACCAGCGGGCGTGAGTTGACAATGGCAGTAGCTTCTGCTAAAAGGGTAGTCAGCTCCTCATGGGTCAATTGCTTGGGTGTAATGCCTGTAAGCATTGAGTCAAGTATACGCCTTATCATGCCAATCATGCGTTCCCAGCTCCCTCCCATGTGTGAAGCATGAGGTGGGTTGAACACCCAAGTGCATCCATGGTCGCCCAAGAACCTATGTATGGCCTCATCGTTACAATGTCTTGAGTGTATACCAAGCCACTAAGAAATTGGTACCACAGTCAGACCTCAATAGTTTTACAGGGCCGTGGATGGAGAGAAACCGCCGCAATGCGTTGATGAAACTCGAAGACTCCATTGACTCAACCACCTCAATGTGTATGGCTCTGGTGCTCATACAGCTGAAAATGACTGCCCACCATTTACTGTTGGCACAGCCTCCTCGAGTTCTACGAGAAGCGACCGTCAAAGGCCCGAATACATCCACTCCAACATAAGAGAATGGTGGGTCAGTGCTCAGACGATCTATGGGTAGGTCTGCCATCTTTTGTGTCTCAGATCTTGAACGTAGTTTGCGGCAAGTCACACAGCCGCCAATGACTGCACCAACACATTGCTTTGCGCCAATGACCCAAAGCCCAGCTGACCTTACTGCACCCTCTGTGAAACGGCGTCCTTGATGGTGGACTTGTTGGTGGTAGTGGCGTATCAGAAGGATTTTTACATGATGACGACGAAGAATGATAAGTGGGTTTCTTTCATCGCTCTCAAGATCAGCTAATGACAGCTGACCTCCAACTCTGAGGCAACCCGCTTCATCCAGGTAAGGAGACAACTTACTGAGCTGGGGAATGTCTTTCTGATGAAGTTTAACGACGGAATGTCACTCTCCCCTTCCGCATGCGTGACTTTGATGTAGGCCATGGCCGCAATAGCTTGAGTGGAGGCATCACAGAAAATGCATAGCTCCCTGTTTGTGGAAATGCTGAGAGAGATGGAAGCGTACATTCTTAGAATTCTGACGTGTTCTAGATCTTTGAGGGAGTTTTTCCACTCACACCATTCTTTGAGCTTCCTTTAGGGAGCGGGTCATCCCACTCACAACTGTTTGTGGTAAGCTCTCTCAACAAAGCCCTTCCTCGGATGCTAACAGGAACTGCAAATCCAAACGGGTCATACAGACTATTTATAGTCGACAACACCCCTCTGCGAGTATAGGGCTTCTTAGCGGCAGACACCTGAAAGGTGAACTCATCTGTGGCAACATCCCAGCTTATGCCCAGACTTCGTTGCATGGGTGGGAAGTCTGTTCCCAGATCGAGATCCTTCAGCATCACATTAACACTGTTGGACACGAACTTGTGCAACGTCAAATTTGATGTGACCAGGGTTTCTTGGGCTCTCTTGAGAGCAGCAATGGCCTCGTCACAAGATGGAAATGAGATGAGACCATCATCGACATAGAAATGTCGCTCTACAAGGTGTCTTGTCCTGCCATCACCTTCCTCACTGTCGATGGACGCTCTTCTGAGCCCATATATTGCCACAGCAGGTGATGGACTGTTGCCAAACACGTGCACCCTCATGCGGTACTCTGCTACAGATTCCTCCATGTTGTTGTTTTGGTGCCAAAGGAAGCACAGGAAATTCCTATGATCTTCTCGCACTAAGAAACAATGGAACATCTGCTTAATATCAGCAGTGACTGCCACTCGTTCCTTGCGGAACCGCATTAGCACGCCAAGCAGGGTATTTTTGAGAGTGGGACCTGTGAGAAGAACATCGTTTAGAGAGAGTCCATGGTAAACGTGCACTAGAAGCTCCTTATCTTTCATATTTTGCTTAATTTTTAGAGGTTTTCAGTGTTTTATTTCTGAGCTTGTTACATAGATAAGGCAGGATAACTAACATAACGTTGTAACGTTTTTTAGTGCTTTTTGTGATAGAGCTAAAGAAACAGGAATCAGCAAAGCTCATGTTGACTACTAACAAGGATATATACAGAATGCCTCCTCAGGTTTCACAGCACATGTGCTGCGAGAATTGTTACAGCCTTCTACAAAAGATGACTGTTCTGGAAACAAGTTTTCGGACCTTGTTGTGGGAGTTTAGGAACTGGCACTCCTGCGCTGCTCAAGGACCATCAGTGTGTGGGAGTTCGGACAGCAGACAGCGGGCGGAGGGCTTACTGAAGCAGCGGGCAGTGGAGACACACAGAGCCGGACCAGCAGAACGCATGGATGGAGCACCGAATGTGAGTACAGCTGATAGAAATGAGCAAAATCACCAATGGATTCGTGTGGGAGCCAAACCCAAACAACATGCTACATACAGCTCTGTAGTGTCATCCTCCACTCCTGCTAGCAGAGCCCATCCCGCAAAAGCTAATGCTTATGCACCTGCTCTGAGACCACAGCAAAGCACAAGAGCAGAAAATCAGTTCCATGTAGTGCATTTGCAGAACAGATTTGAACCACTGAAGGACCTCAGTGAGCTGCAGAATAAAAGAACCAGAAGAGTTAGCCATTTAAAGAACCCCAGCAGAACCACGGGGACCCAGTCTACGGCCACAGCAGACACTCTTGTTTTTGGAGATGACACTGTTTATGGTGTAAACAATCGGAAATTCTTAGTTCAGTGTGAGCCGGACATCACAGTTTCTGAACTGAATGGAAAGCTTCCTACGTTACTGGCTGAACACACCACAGTGAAACATATCATTGTGCATGTTGGTAAGAACGACACAAGGAAGAAGGAGTCTGAAATTTTGAAAAGGGACTTTGATGATCTTTTCAACATACTGCGCAAGCTCAATGTCCAGTCATTTATCAGTGGTCCTCTGCCTGTGAGGATCTCCAATATGTTCTCGAGGCTTTTTGCAATAAACATGTGGCTACAGAAACGCTGCATGTTGAATGGACTGCATTTTATTGACAATTTTAACCTGTTTTTCGGAAAGAGGGATTTTTTTTAGACGAGATGGACAGCACACCAGCAGAATGGGGGATAGATTCCTGACAGAGAACTTCATTTTCTCCCTGTCCAACTTCTCTGTGCTCACTAGTGGAGACATGTCAGCACCAACTCCCAAGGACACTGTTACGCCAAAGCCACAGCAGCGCCAAGTGTTAACAGCCAAGGACACTGTCGGCACTCTAGAGCCACAACATCCTCCCCCCACTGAAAATGCAGAGATATCAGATGAGAGTCAAGTTCCACTGTACGAACTGCTGGAGACCCCAGAGCTGCACGAGCAATCTGCATCATCCTCCATCTCTGCCTCTTCACTCCACCTGAACTTCCCAGCAACCATGGAGAAGCTGCTATCTGTTGAGACAAGGCTGTCACTTTCCCTGTCAGCTAGTCCTCAGGTACAACGAAGAACCAGCCCAGCATCTCCTCAACAGTCACCCACTCAACTACCCCCCACCTCACCACCACCAGCCTCACCAGTGAAAGAGTTAGTTACACCTGCCACAATGGAACTCAGCCAGACTGATGAGGTGCTGAACAAAACCCCTCCCCCACAACCTCAAAAGAAGAGGCAAGCTCCTAAACCACCATCAGATCGGCAGCTACACCCCCGGCTGCATCATCAGCTGGAGCCCCACCCATCTTTCTCCAGCCTAAGGGAAGAGTCCTCCTTAAGTAATCAATCAATTGATATTTCCCGTGTCCGTGCTGCTACAGTGAAGATGTCAACAGTCAATGTTTTCAGAACAAGCTCGGACTCTGTGTCTGTTATCTCTCCCATTCCAGTAGTTATCAGGAACAGAAAAAACAGGGAGTACAGGCCAGATGGTGTGAATGTCTCTAATCTGCAGTATGTAAAATATAACTCACCGTCTCTGGAACAGAATACACAGGTTATTAATTTAGCTCTACTCAATATCAGGTCTCTTACAAACAAGTCATTTTTGGTTAATGATTTTATTACAGCCCATGGGCTTGACTTCTTGCTTCTAACAGAAACTTGGCTAAACGAATGTAGTGCTGAAAGCGTATTGATCGAGTCAGCTCCACCAAACTTTAACTTTCTAAAACGTCTCACGTGTTGGCAAGAAAGGTGGTGGTGTAGCTGCAATATTTGCTGATTCTTTTAAATGCACACTGTTAGCACTTGGTGACTTCACATCATTTGAGTATCTATGTGCAGTTTTGAAAGGGGTACCAAGAACACTTCTAGTAATTGTCTACAGGCCTCCGAAATACAATGCTGATTTTACTGACGAATTTACAGATATGCTGTCTTCGATTTTGACAGAGTTCGAGCATTTTGTCATTGCTGGTGACTTTAACATACACTTTGACAATCCCAAGGACAATTTTGCTAAAGACATCTGTGACATACTTGAATCCTTTGGACTTCATCAGCACATAACTGGTAGCACACACACTCATGGTCACACTCTGGATATGGTTATCTCAAAGGGTCTCGACATATCAGCCACGGTTAAAGATGTTGCTTTGTCAGACCATTATTGTGTTTTCTTTGAAATGTGTACCCCACTGAACATGAAGACCGGAGAAGTCAGCATTATGAAAAAGAGAAGATTTATAAATGACTCCACAGCTTCACTTTTCATCAGCAGAGTGGGCTCTGTTCCAGTTAACCCATCTGATTCTGTTGATGCTCTGCTAAATAGCTTCAACTCTAAAGTGGTTAATGTTATGAATGAGATTGCACCGGTTAAAGTTAAAATTCTGTCACAGAGAGAGAAAACTCCCTGGAGGAACACTACAGCAGTTCAGCTCCAAAAGAAAGAATGTAGGAGGGCTGAGCGCAGATGGCGTAAAACTAAGCTTCACATTCATAAAGAAATCTTTAAAGAGCGGCTACGTCAATATAATGCAACTATGTGCAAAAGCGAGACAATCCTTCTTCTCCTCCATTATCAACAATAACATTAACAACAGCAGAGTGCTATTCACTGTCGTCGACAAGCTAACAAAGTCACCTACTAACATGGCCCCTGAATTAGCTTCAACTGAGAGATGTAATGAATTTGCGAGCTTTTTTAACACACTAAAATTAAAAATATCAGAGAAGCTATTAGTACATCTCTATCTACCAGTGTGAGCCTGTGTCCTCTCCATCACCACATAAAGATACCATGGCTAAAATGTGTGAGTTCAGTCCTATTAATGAGGAAATGTTAATCGATACAGTGAGTCATCTCAAATCATCCACCTGCAGTCTCGACACATTACCAACAAAGTTTTTCAAGAGTGTCTTTTGCTCAATATCAGCAGACGTACTTCAGATAGTAAATACCTCTCTGATGTCAGGAGTTTTCCCCAAACACACTAAAAACTGCAGTCGTGAAGCCTCTCTTGAAAAAGCTAGATAAACCTTTTTAAATAACTACAGGCCAATTTCAAATCTACCTTTCATTGGAAAATCATAGAGAAAATTGTGTTCAAAAAAACTTACAGGCTTTCTGTCCATAAACAACTGCCTCAACAAATTTCAGTCAGGATTCCGACCAAATCATTCCACTGAGACGGCTCTAATCAAAGTTATCAATGACATTCGCTTAAATACAGATTCTGGAAGACTGACTGTTCTACTACTGTTAGATCTCAGTGCTGCGTTTGACACTATTAACCACAAAATTCCCGTAGATAGACTTGAGAACTGGGTTGGACTCTCAGGAACTGTCCTAAAATGGTTCAGTTCATACCTGCTGGGAAGGAATTATTTTGTTGAAATAGAAAATAATGTATCTGAAACTGTGTCGGTGACCTGTGGTGTCCCCCAGGGCTCAATTCTTGGGCCACTCTTATTTAATTTATATATGCTTCCTCTTGGTGAAATCCTACAGGACTATGGGATGTCTTACCACAGCTATGCAGATGACACTCAGATCTATTTGGCCCTCAGTCCGAATAATTGTGGTCCTCTCGACTCACTGTGTAAGTGCATTGAGCACATTACTGATTGGATGGGTCAGAACTTTCTGCAGTTGAATAAAGATAAAACAGAGATTATTATATTTGGGAATAGACATGAGAGGCACAAACTAGCTGCATATCTGAATTCAATATCCCTAAAGTCTAAAGAGCTAGCCCGTAATCTTGGTGTACTAATTGACTCTGAGCTTAGTTTTAGCAGTCACGTCAAAGCCGTCACCAGATCAGCTTTTTACCACCTTAAGAACATTAACAAGATCAGAGATTTTCTGTCTAAACCAGACCTGGAGAAACTCATCCACGCCTTCATCTCCAGCAGGATTGATTACTGTAACAGTCTTCTAACAGGTCTTCCAAAAAAGACAGTCAAACAACTTCAGCTGATTCAGAATGCAGCTGCCAGAGTTCTCACCAAGAGTAAGAGAAGGGACCACATCACTCCCATTCTTAAATCACTACACTGGATACCAGTCTGCTACAGGATAGACTTTAAAGTCCTATTACTGGTCTATAAATGTCTCAATGGCTCCGGACCAGCATATTTATCTGACATGATGCAGCAGTATGAGCCGAGCAGAGCTGTCAGATCGTTAGGAACAGGTCAGTTAGTCCTGCCTAAGGTAAAGACTAAGCATGGAGAGGCAGCATTTAGCTATTATGCTGCTGTTAAATGGAACCAGCTGACAGAGAGCATTAGAAAAGCCCCAACAGTAGATATTTTTAAATCCAGGCTGAAAACATTACTGTTTGATCAGGCTTTCAGCTCAGCTTAAACACTGATATTCTCCTGTCACGGCACTTATTCTTATGCTGACTTTTATTTCTTTTAAAATGTCATTTTATTATTATACTTTATTTAATGATTTTAATGAATGATTTTTAAATGAATTATGATTATATTTTAATGATTTTACAATGAATTATGTTTCGATTTTAATGATTTTAAAATTAATTATTTTTTATTATATTGTGTTTTTTCTCTGTATCTTCATCCTTTTATGTAAAGCACTTTGAATTGCCCATGTGTATGAAAGGTGCTATACAAATAAACTTGCTTCTAAGAGTAAGAAAGCTTATCATCTGCGCTCGTTTGTTCTCGGCGTGTAGAGCAGTGATGTGTAAATCACTGCCACATTCAGTGCAGTGGATTTCTGCCTTACAGTTCTTAGCCTGATGGCTGGAGGAGGCACAGCATTGAAAACATATTCGGTTCTGTTTCAGGTAAGCGTTGTGCTCTTCCAAAGGCTTGTCTCTGAATGCTCTACATTTTTTTGAGTGCATGAGGCCTTTTGTGGATTGGACACTCTTTTTTAGGATCCCAGACTCTTTTTTCGATGCTTTGCCTTTGCTCATGATCAACCACTTCCATCCTGTTGACAGAGATAGGCATTCTTGGTGTGTTGCACTTCCCCATTGTCGGAAAGTGTTTTAGTTTTTCCTTGTTTGTTAGGACTTCTATTTTGAAATATTTCCTAGGCTCTTATTTTGGTGACACGGTTTGTGATGTCACTTCCCTTTTAAGCACATTGTCTCCATAGTCTATGCGGGTGATCAGTAATGGTGGACAGCCCCGTGTGCGTTCATGACTAAATGTAAGTCAATTTTCAGTTTTACCACTTCAATTTAGACCATAAGTCTGCATTAAGTTTCTTTACATGTTTAGTACTTTCCACACCTTGTTCAAGTGCCTTTTTGAGTGTAATACGAATCTAGTTAGTAGTCAGTAGCTACTCTTGTTTCAGTTCATATTGTATAACCATTTGTCCAACCAGTCATTAAAGTTTCTTGGAAGAACCTCTCTGTGCCCATACTCTCTGACCGGAGTCCCTGTCTCAAAGATACTATCAGATCAGCAATACGCATCCAGAGTTACCAACTCTATCACATGGTCCTTCGAGCCGGATAGGATAGTTATCTGAAGACAACATGGAGTCAGAACCAGCCTCTGCAGACCCAGCAGTCCGTCCTAGACCCCAGCGAGAGAGATTACTCCCAACATATCTTGGTGACTATGAAGTTGGATATCAACCTCAATCTACAGCCCTTCCGGCAACAGCGGCAGCTTCGTGGAAGAGAGCACCATCTCACCGAAGCCGATCATCTGCCTCACAAAGCAGTAAAGCCAAGACGCAGGGCAGTTATTGCTCGTCGAATAAGAGGTCCATCACTGAGGGATTATCAGACCTGCAGACTGCCATGTTGGAGGAGAGGTAAAGCAAATGGAGTTAGCGGAAGTGCAGAGACAAATCATGGAGGAAAACATGGTTGACGAACAGTACCAGCTTTTGGACAAACAAGCTCGTGAAGCCCTCAGTAAAAGGGAGGAACTTCTGAGAGAACAAGAAAGTCAGAGACGTAAGCTGGATGAGGAAGCAGAGATTGCATTAAAGACTAAAGAGAAGATCACCAAACATCTAATGCTGCAACGTAAACTGAAGGAAAAGGAGATGGAACTAGAGAAAGCTGCTCTTATTACATCTTTCCTGAAGGAGGAAACAAGCAGTCCTGTCCAGTCCAGGCCACTCAGCGAAAGTGAGTTCAACCCTAGGCTCCCAGTTGATGACAAGGGAGTACCACCACACTCACAAGGAGAACTTGGACCCCTACACTCTACACCCTATGCCAATGCTCCACCACCAATCGTCATACCAGCAGCATACGGCCAAGTTCGAGACCCGCAAATGCCTTTGCTTTATCCACAGCAACATCCAACGCTACGAGATGCAGCCCCACAGTCTCACTCTTATCCCACCATGCCACCTTTGCAACAGGTGACAGCGCCTCCACCAGGCTCCAGAGCATCACCTGGTACAGACCTAATGGAGCTACTAATAGCTACTTCATATGGGCTTCCAAGACCTGCTTTGCCTCCATTTACATCTGGGAAAGAGTCGGACTTTGCACTACTCAAAATGGCACTGGATAACCTCCTAAACTCACATACTCACCTCACTGAGCAGTTTAAGTACCAAGTGCTGTTGGATCACTTAAAGCTGCCAAGCGCCTACAAGCTAGCACAAGCCTATATGCACGACCCGATGCCATATACATCAGCCCTGCAGGCACTTCAAGATAAATATGGACAACCCCGACAACTTGTGCAGAGTGAGCTAGGAGCCATTTTCAATTCATCTCCAATAAAATTTGGAGATCCAGAAGCATTTGACAACTTCGCCCTGTCAGTGCAAGCTCTGGTGGGCATGCTTCGTTCTCTTGAGGGTGAGAATGGTTACGAGCTCAGATGTGGCTCTCATGTTGATAGGCTGCTCAGCAAATTGCCAGCTAATTACAGAGACAGCTTTGTTGAGTACAGCTTGAACCACGGCATCCTAAGAACTGGGGACTGATAAGACATATACGCTGTCAGACTTCTCTATGTGGCTCCAGTTAAAATCCCAAGCTAAGCGAATCTCATCAAGAGCAGCCTACATGTTTCAAGACCAAACAAAGCCAGCCAAGAGCAACAAGAAATCCCAGTGGCATTCATCTAATGTGTACTATAACACAGAAAGCCAAGCTAAAGCTACACATCCAGATCCAGCTCGCAGTACAAAAGCGCCGAAGCCTACATCTAGTCCTAAGCCTTATTGTCCGTACTGTGATACCCGAGAACACTATTTGAGCTTGTGTCCCAAATTCAAGACTCTTTCAGCAGCTGAAATGGCCACATGGATCAAAGGCAGAAATTGTTGGAGATGTGGAAGAAACCATGCTCCAGAGGCATGCACTTTAAAAAAGCCCTGCAAAGTATGCAAGCAGCAACATCTTACTGTGCTCCACGACATGTGTCACCCAAGAGGCCAAGAAGGTGTTAATGGTTAGTGCCACTCCAGACACTGTCTACGTCGACCGACCAAACCGCCCACAAAGGGTCATGCTCAAGCTGGTCAAAGTGTGTCTGCGCAACGCTGGACACTCACTAGAAGGGTTTGCCATCCTCGACGATGGGTCTGAGAGGACTCTCATCCTTCCATCAGCAGTGCAACACCTCCATCTGGATAAAGAGCCAGAGAACCTTCCCTTGCGTACCGTCCCGCCATGAGGTGATCCACTTACAGGGAGCTGCAGTCTCATTTGAAATATCCCCATCTCATGCTCCGAAAGCAAGGTACAACATCCACCATGCATTCACGGCTGACGAGTTAAGCTTTTCAGAGCACAGCTATCCTGTCAAATCACTCATGCGCAAATACTCACATCTGCAAGGACTTCCACTCCCACTGGTGGACAAAGTTCAACCCTTACTTCTTATTGGGTCTGATTTCCCACATCTTCTCATACCCAAACAGCCAGTGAGAGTCGGCCCACCAGGGAGCCCTTTAGCAGTGTACACTGCCCTGGGGTGGTCATTACAAGGTCCAGCCAACTCAAGCCATATTCCAGCAGAAAACCCTCACTGCTACTTCACCATGTCTCCCGACTCAGAGCTCCAGCGTCATGTAGAACGTCTGTGGCAAGTCGACATTTCACCCTATGTGAATATCAAAGGTGCTACACGCTCTAAAGAAGACCAACAGGCCCTAGAACTGCTAGAGCAAAGCACCACCAAAGTGGAAGTAGATGGGGTGACAAGATATGCAACGCCACTACTTAGACGAAAGGGGAGCCCCCTCTTATGGGCACCAAAGGCTACCTTGCTCCCACAGCTACGGAACACAGAGCGTCGTCTAGCTAAAGACCCAGTCCTGGCTGACACCTACTGTCAAGAGATCCAGAAACTTGAACTGTTAGGTTATGCTAAACCATTGCCTCCAGCCACTGTAGACAGCTCCAAGGAGTCTTGGTATCTGCCGCACCACGTTGTCTACCACAATGGCAAGGCAAGAATTGTCTACAACTGTTCCTACCAGCACAATGGACTAAGCCTTAATAGTCAACTCCTGCCTGGTCCAACCCTGGGCCCTTCACTCCTCGGCGTACTTCTCCGGTTCCGGGAACACGGAGTGGCTGTCAGTGGTGACATCAAATCGATGTTTCACCAAGTTCGCTTACTACCAGAGGACAAGAGCCTTCTCCGTTTCCTGTGGAGAGGTATGAAGAGAGAAGAGGAGCCCATGGTATATGAGTGGCAGGTTTTGCCGTTTGGAACTACGTGCAGTCCTTGCTGTGCAATATATGCCCTACAAAGGCACGTGAAGGACAACAGCAAGGGCCATGAAGACATCCTGCATGCCGTTGAAACCGCATTTTATGTGGACAATTGTCTGACCAGCCTTACCACTGCTGACAAGGCTAAGACCCTTGTTGACAGACTACGCAAGCAGTTGTCTACTGGTGGGTTCGACATACGACAGTGGGCAAGTAATGAGCCATCCGTGGTAGAACACCTCCCTGCTGAAGCCAAAGCTGCTAGTACAGAGCTGTGGCTTTCTCAGCACCAACAAGACCCAGAAGAACCAGCATTAGGCCTTCATTGGAACTGCCTCACTGATCGTCTTGGATACCGCCACAGACCAGTAGAGTATTCTCAGCCAACACTGAGAAACGTGTACAAGGTGATGGCAACGCAATATGACCCACTGGGGTATCTTATCCCATTTACCACCCGGGGTAAGATCCTCATCCAGGACCTGTGGAAAGTGGGAGTCGGCTGGGATGAACAAATTCAACCTAAGGCTCTCCTGGAAATATGGACACAATGGGAGAACGAACTGGTGTACCTCCCACAAGTGGAAATGCCCAGGTGCTATGTTCCAGCATCCGCAGACATAGGAGCACCTACCCAACAAGCACACATCTTCTGTGACGCTTCTGAAAGGGCCTATGGTGCAGTGGTATACCTCCGAACCCAAGACACCCAGGACAATGTTCATGTAGCATTTGTGATGGCCAGATCACGTGTCAGCCCTCGCAAAACAGCTGTCAATACCACGCCTCGAGCTGTGTGCAGCTCTGTCTGGAGCTCAGTTGGCTAAAGTCATCATGACTGAACTGTCTCTCTCCTCTGATCAGATCGTGCTATGGACTGACTCGACCACAGTATTGACATGGCTGAAAGCAGACTCATGCCGATACAAGGTTTTTGTTGGTACGAGAGTCGCCGAATACACAAGAACTAACAGAGAGGTCAACATGGCGATATGTCAGCACCACTGACAATCCAGCAGATGACCTCACTCGCGGTAAAGACCCTCCTTGAGCTCAGCCAGCCTAACCGGTGGGGTCAAGGTCCACAGTTTCTTTTTCAGCCTCCCGAAACATGGCCAGTGCTACATGCAGAGGAGGCTCAGGAAGAGGATGAAGGTGAGCTACGAAAGACGGTGTTTTGTGGAGCCACTACCTGTCCTCCACCCACAATGTCTATCTCTGACATAGACAACTGGGACAGTCTCATCAAAGCCACTCATGAGAGCCTTCATGGGGCGGCAAATGACCAGGGAAGTCCTGCCATGACAGCTGCAGATGCGTTAGAAGCAGAATTACACCTCCTCCGTCAGTCACAAAATGAAACCTTTCATGAAGAGGTGCAAATCCTTGCTGCTTGTAAGCCCATCTCCAAGCAAAGTCGCTTGATCATGCTTGCCCCAGAGTATGATAAAGCTGTCGGTCTGGTGAGAGTGGGAGGTAGGCTCCGCAGAGCAGAGGATTTAGACCCAGATACAATGCATCCCATCATCCTCGATCCAAAACATCATGTTACCAAGCTCCTCATCAAGAAGTATGACTCCCAACTTCTGCACCCTGGTCCTGAGCGAGTATTCGCAGAGATGAGGAGAAGGTACTGGATCCTACGAGGAAGAGAATCCATTAAACGGCACCAGTACAGCTGCGTGGAATGCCAAAAGTGGCGTGCCAGCCCTGTAGTTCCTCAGATGGCAGATTTGCCCCCTGCAAGACTTCGTCTATACAAGCCACCTTTCTGGTCTACTGGAGTAGACTGCTTCGGCCCCTACAACACCAAGGTGGGCCGGCGAACAGAGAAGCGTTGGGGGATTATCTATAAGTGTATGACAACGAGCTGTGTACACCTAGACTTACTAGAGAGCATGGACACGGACGCCTTCCTAATGGCGTTGCGCCGCTTCGTTGCTCGTCGTGGCAAGCCGTTTGAGATCCTAGCCGATAGAGGAACTAACTTCCGAGGTGGAGCTGCTGAGCTGCAAGCCAGCTTTCAAGCTCTAGAAGCTCCTCTCCAAGCACAGCTAGCAGGACAGAGAATAGCATTCCGTTTCAACCCTCCAGGTTCTCCACATTTCGGGGGGACATGGGAACGGGAGATCAAGTCAATAAAGGCAGCTCTCCAAGTGGTACTGCGAGATCAAACTGTTGCAGAATCTGTACTGCAGACTGTGTTAATTGAAGTGGAGGGAATACTCAATTCGAAGCCGCTCGGGTACATTTCTTCCGATGCAGCTGATCCAGACCCGGTTACCCCCAATCTACTGCTTATGGGACGCCGTGACGCATCACTTCCACAGGCCATCTACGCCTCCAGTGATCTCTTAAGCAGACGGCGATGGCGACATAGCCAGATCCTGGCGGACCACTTCTGGTCCAACTTCATAAGCCATCATCTTCCTGACATGCAGAAGCGGCATAAATGGCATAAGGACACAGGCAATCTAACTACTGGACAAGTCGTGATGGTGGTTGATTCGCAACTACCCAGAGCCCAATGGCCAATCGGTAGAGTAGTCAAGACCTGTCCAGGCCCGGATGGCCGAGTTAGGGCAGCTGAAGTGAGGATCAAGGGACAGACTTATCTGCGTCCGGTTGTACGCCTAGTGCGGCTTCCAGCATGGGAAGACGAAGAGGACACTAACTAAGATAAGACTTTCCTCTAGAGTTCAAATTTATAGCTAAATTTGGGGGCGGCTGTGTCGGAAAGTGTTTTAGTTTTTCCTTGTTTGTTAGGACTTCTATTTTGAAATATTTCCTAGGCTCTTATTTTGGTGACACGGTTTGTGATGTCACTTCCCTTTTTAAGCACATTGTCTCCCATAGTCTATGCGGGTGATCAGTAATGGTGGGACAGCCCCGTGTGCGTTCATGACTAAATGTAAGTCAATTTTCAGCCCTTCGTGTGCATTAAGTTCATGACTTAAATGTAAGTCAATCTAGTTAGTAGTTCAGCTTTTACCACTGCTAAATTCAATTTAGATCCATAAGTCATATATGCATTAAGTTTCATTGTTTACATGTTTAGTACTAGTTTCCACACCTTGTTCAAGTAGCCCTGTATTTAGTTTGAGCAATATAATATAATATAACTGTAATAACGAATTTCTAGTTTATTGTAGTTATCTCAGTACCTAATAGCCCATCTCTTGTTTCAGTTCATATCATAGTATATGCAATAACCATTTGTCCAACCAGTCATTAAAGTTTCTTGGAAGAACCTCTCTGTGCCCATACTCTCTGACCGGAGTCCCTGTCTCAAAGATACTATCAGATCAGCAATACGCATCCAGAGTTACCAACGTCTATCACAACCCATGGAACCTTCCGCTTTAAAGTTCCGATAGTGCGTGGAGTAGAGGACCTAAAGCTGGGGTCAATTTCTCATACTGGCTTCGTTTCTAATAAAAAGATGCTCTTGCTTATACTTTGTTCCATGTGGTCATGCATTTTTTCCTGTAACCCAAATGGAAGTTTATCAACTATAGGATGAATTCCACGTGCAGTTATCGAGGTTAAAATAGTCCTGGTATGCATCCTCGCTTTTGGCAGAATCTATTTCCAAAAGAAGGTCCCCTCTTATTTGTGATGCTGGGGAAACGTTCAAGCTTATCAAAAAGAGCCTTTTCCAAGGCTTCGGGAGAGCCATAACACTCCTGCAAACCTTTCCCACACCTTAGCGTGTCCGAAAGATGGATTGTTAACGTGGGCAGCTCTGAGGACGTGATTTTGCATGTTGCGAGGATTTGGCCCCTCATAACCATTTGGTCAACAGGTCATGAGGCTTTGCTCCTCATTGGCATTGAAGTGTAAGCCTTTGTGTGACATTTTTCAAAGGAGGATTTCCAAGCCCAGAAATCACTCACCTGCTCGTCTGTTAAACTTCATCAGTCGCCCAGTGAGCAACTCACCGTCTTGACTAGAAATCTAGTTTCACGAGGTCTGACTCATGTTTGAGTTTTCTTGCGGGAGGACAGTCTATGAGGTTTAGTGCACGACGATGGTTTGATGCGCCTTTTGAGCCCTCTAAAATGGCCCTGAGAAGGACCAGGGTTTCCCACAGCTCTGAGGACAGTGGGGTGTGTCTGGGTGGTGATTACTGTTGGTCAGACCGTCACATCCGTCCCGTCTCATGATTTAGATGAAAAATGGAAGACACTGCTATATCAGGAGGTTTTACATCCTTCTTTTGCAGCTGTTTTAAACTGATAAATTTAGGGCCTTTACATAACTCAGTGGTACGTTGGAGTTGCATATATATTGAGTTCACCACTTATTGGGTTTTTCCTCCAATTCACTTGCTGCAGCCTCATAGACAGTGGCTTCAACGAGGGCTGCCCCTCTGCGTCACGTTGTTCCTGAAGAAGCGCCTCCAAAGGTGGCCTCAAGACGCGCCTCCTCTTCTACTTTGAGCTGTGCTTTGTTAGACTCTGGACTTCAAGTCTGTTCCTTCAGAGCAAAGGCGGCTGCTTTTGATCGTTGCTGGCCTTGCCTTAGCCCATGCGTTAACTGCAGAAATGCTGGA
>JAMWET010004533.1:0-12894 GCA_024036415.1 Prochilodus magdalenae
AACAATGTTTCCCTTCATTATTTACATATTTAAAGTGTTCCCATGTCAGAAAATATTGTTTTTTGTCACAAAACAAGTTTCATTACAACGTTGAGCTTTTTGGCCGTTCTAAAGCCTGTAGGCGCTTCTAAAGCTCCCAAACGCTTTTTCAGCGCCTAAATGCAATGAAAAATAAGACTGTTCATTTTGTACTGCCACGTTCAAGATTTCACTTCCTATTGCTTCTAAACAATGTTTCCCTTCATTCTAGACATATTTAAAGTGTTCCCATGTCAGAAAATATTGTTTTCCTCCCAAAACAAGTTTCATTACAAAGTTGAGCTTTTTGGCCGTTCTAAAGCCTGTAGGCGCTTCTAAAGCTCCCAAACGCTTTTTTCAGCGCCTAAATGCAATGAAAATGACACTGTTCATTTTGTACTGCCACGTTCAAGATTTCACTTTCTATTGCTTCTAAACAATGTTTCCCTTCATTATTTACATATTTAAAGTGTTCCCATGCCAGAAAATATTGTTTTTGTCACAAAACAAGTTTTATTACAACGTTGAGCTTTTTGGCCGTTCTAAAGCCTGTAGGCGCTTCTAAAGCTCCCAAACGCTTTTTTTAGCGCCTAAATGCAATGAAAATGACACTGTTCATTTTGTACTGCCACGTTCAAGATTTCACTTTCTATTGCTTCTAAACAATGTTTCCCTTCATTATTTACATATTTAAAGTGTTCCCATGTCAGAAAATATTGTTTTTGTCACAAAACAAGTTTCATTACAAAGTTGAGCTTTTTGGCAGTTCTAAAGCCTGTAGGCGCTTCTAAAGCTCCCAAACGCTTTTTCAGCGCCTAAATGCAATGAAAATGACACTGTTCATTTTGTACTGCCACGTTCAAGATTTCACTTTCTATTGCTTCTAAACAATGTTTCCCTTCATTATTTACATATTTAAAGTGTTCCCATGTCAGAAAATATTGTTTTTGTCACAAAACAAGTTTCATTACAAAGTTGAGCTTTTTGGCCGTTCTAAAGCCTGTAGGCGCTTCTAAAGCTCCCAAACGCTTTTTCAGCGCCTAAATGCAATAAAAAAATGACACTGTTCATTTTGTACTGCCACGTTCAAGATTTCACTTTCTATTGCTTCTAAACAATGTTTCCCTTCATTATTTACATATTTAAAGTGTTCCCATGTCAGAAAATATTGTTTTTGTCACAAAACAAGTTTCATTACAAAGTTGAGCTTTTTGCCAGTTCTAAAGCCTGTAGGCGCTTCTAAAGCTCCCAAACGCTTTTTTCAGGGCCTAAATGCAATGAAAATGACACTGTTCATTTTGTACTGCCACGTTCAAGATTTCACTCTCCATTGCTTCTAAACAATGTTTCCCTTCATTATTTACATATTTAAAGTGTTCCCATGTCAGAAAATATTGTTTTTGTCACAAAACAAGTTTCATTACAAAGTTGAGCTTTTTGCCAGTTCTAAAGCCTGTAGGCGCTTCTAAAGCTCCCAAACGCTTTTTTCAGGGCCTAAATGCAATGAAAATGACACTGTTCATTTTGTACTGCCACGTTCAAGATTTCACTTTCTATTGCTTCTAAACAATGTTTTCCTTCATTTTAGAGATATTTAAAGTGGTCCCATGTCAGAAAATATTGTTTTTGTCACAAAACAAGTTTTATTACAACGTTGAGCTTTTTGGCCATTCTAAAGCCTGTAGGCGCTTCTAAAGCTCCCAAACGCTTTTTCAGCGCCTAAATGCAATAAAAATGACATTGTTCATTTTGTACTGCCACGTTCAAGATTTCACTTCCTATTGCTTCTAAACAATGTTTTTCGTCATTCTAGACATATTTAAAGTGTTCCCATGTCAGAAAATATTTTTTTTTTGTCACAAAACCCATTTCATTACAACGTTGAGCTTTTTGGCTGTTCTAAAGCCTGTAGGCGCTTCTAAAGCTCCCAAACGCGTTTCAGCGCCTAAATACAAAAAAAAAAAAAAAAGAAAAAAAATGCACTGTTCATTTTGTACTGCCACGTTCAAGATTTCACTTTCTATTGCTTCGAATCAATGTTTCCCTTCATTATTTACATATTTAAAGTGTTCCCATGCCAGAAAATACTTTTTTTGTCACAAAACAAGTTTCATTACAAAGTTGAGCTTTTTGGCAGTTCTAAAGCCTGTAGGCGCTTCTAAAGCTCCCAAACGCTTTTTTCAGCGCCTAAATGAAATGAAAATGACACTGTTCATTTTGTACTGCCACGTACAAGATTTAACTTTCTATTGCTTCTAAACAATGTTTTTCGTCATTCTAGACATATTTAAAGTGTTCCCATGTCAGAAAATAGTTTTATCACAAAACCCGTTTCATTACAACGTTGAGCTTTTTGGCTGTTCTAAAGCCTGTAGGCGCTTCTAAAGCTCCCAAACGCTTTTTCAGCGCCTAAATGCAATGAAAATGACACTGTTCATTTTGTACTGCCACTTTCAAGATTTCACTTCCCATTGCTTCTAAACAATGTTTCCCTTCATTCTTTACATGTTTAAAGTGTTCCCATGTGAGAAAATATTGTTTTGGGTCACAAAACAAGTTTCATTACAACGTTGAGCTTTGTGGCCGTTCTAAAGCCTATAGGCGCTTTTAAAGCTCCCAAACGCTTTTATAGCGCCTAAATGCAATGAAAATGACACTGTTCATTTTGTACTGCCACGTTCAAGATTTCACTTCCTATTGCTTCTAAACAATGTTTTCCTTCATTATTTACATATTTAAAGTGGTCCCATGTCAGAAAATATTGTTTTTTGTCACAAAACAAGTTCCATTACAAAGTTGAGTTTTTTTTGGCAGTTCTAAAGCCTGTAGGCGCTTCTAAAGCTCCCAAACGCTTTTTCAGCGCCTAAATGCAATGAAAATGACACTGTTCATTTTGTACTGCCACGTTCAAGATTTCACTTTCTATTGCTTCTAAACAATGTTTCCCTTCATTATTTACATATTTAAAGTGTTCCCATGTCAGAAAATATTGTTTTTGTCACAAAACAAGTTTCATTACAAAGTTGAGCTTTTTGGCAGTTCTAAAGCCTGTAGGCGCTTCTAAAGCTCCCAAACGCTTTTCAGCGCCTAAATGCAATGAAAATGACACTGTTCATTTTGTACTGCCACGTTCAAGATTTCACTTTCTATTGATTCTAATCAATGTTTCCCTTCATTATTTACATATTTAAAGTGTTCCCATGCCAGAAAATATTGTTTTTGTCACAAAACAAGTTTCATTACAAAGTTGAGCTTTTTGCCAGTTCTAAAGCCTGTAGGCGCTTCTAAAGCTCCCAAACGCTTTTTTCAGGGCCTAAATGCAATGAAAATGACACTGTTCATTTTGTACTGCCACGTTCAAGATTTCACTTTCTATTGCTTCTAAACAATGTTTCCCTTCATTATTTACATATTTAAAGTGTTCCCATGTCAGAAAATATTGTTTTTGTCACAAAACAAGTTTCATTACAAAGTTGAGCTTTTTGGCAGTTCTAAAGCCTGTAGGCGCTTCTAAAGCTCCCAAACGCTTTTTCAGCGCCTAAATGCAATGAAAATGACACTGTTCATTTTGTACTGCCACGTTCAAGATTTCACTTCCTATTGCTTAGAAACAATGTTTTCTTTCATTCTAGACATATTTGCAAGGTACCCATGTCGGAAAATATTGTTTTCCTCCCAAAACAAGTTTCATTACAAAGTTGAGCTTTTTGCCAGTTCTAAAGCCTGTAGGCGCTTCTAAAGCTCCCAAACGCTTTTCAGCGCCTAAATGCAATGAAAATGACACTGTTCATTTTGTACTGCCACGTTCAAGATTTCACTTTCTATTGCTTCTAATCAATGTTTCCCTTCATTATTTACATATTTAAAGTGTTCCCATGCCAGAAAATATTGTTTTTGTCACAAAACAAGTTTTATTACAACGTTGAGCTTTTTGGCAGTTCTAAAGCCTGTAGGCGCTTCTAAAGCTCCCAAACGCTTTTTCAGCGCCTAAATGCAATGAAAATGACACTGTTCATTTTGTACTGCCACGTTCAAGATTTCACTTTCTATTGCTTCTAATCAATGTTTCCCTTCATTATTTACATATTTAAAGTGTTCCCATGCCAGAAAATATTGTTTTTGTCACAAAACAAGTTTCATTACAAAGTTGAGCTATTTGGCCGTTCTAAAGCCTGTAGGCGCTTCTAAAGCTCCCAAACGCTTTTTAAGCGCCTAAATACAATAAAAAAAAAGCACAGTTCATTTTGTACTGCCACGTTCAAGATTTCACTTCCTATTGCTTAGAAACAATGTTTTCCTTCATTCTAGACATATTTGCAAGGTACACAAGTCGGAAAATATTGTTTTCCTCCCAAGACAAGTTTCATTACAAAGTTGAGCTTTTTGGCAGTTCTAAAGCCTGTAGGCCGTGCTACACTGTAAAGAATTTCACTGTAAATTAACCATAAAATACTGGCAGCAGAGACACCAGCATTTTACTGTTATTTTACAGTGCATCTACTGTAATTTAATTTAACAGTATTTTAATGTATATTAAATTACAGCATATAACAGTAGAATAACCGTATTTTATGGTAATTCTAATGTGCATGCACTGTAATTTAAAAATATATTAATGTTTATTGGATTACAGCAACAAAAACTGAGCAACAAAATGGCACTTGTAAAATATAAAAAATACAAAGTCTGTAGGTGTGTAGTAAAGTGAAGTAGGGCTGGTGGAAAGAAAAAATCCAAGCAGAAACTAGAAAAAGGCTTGATTTTTGAAGCAGTAGTTGTAGCCTTCAGTCCCCTACTGATCAATAAAATTAAAAGAATATGGGGGGCGCTGCCGGGCTCGCTATGGAGTAGGACGTGTTGGGTTTGTGCTCCCGCCGAGCTTTTGTTTTATTTAATGTCCTTGGGCGCTAGAGGCTATTAAAATCGTTGAAAAGTTCAATATAAGTGCTCTTCAAATAAAACAGCAGTGTTTGTGTGGACTAATGGCGTCAAAGCTACGCAGGTACAAGTATACCGGACCAACTACTACCAGACCAAGCGCCACCACGGACTCGAGATCCACGAGCGCTTCAGACCGGACCACTCCGCCGGACGCCCTCGTAATGGACGCCGAAACCCTCAAGTCTGAGATTCTACTCTCCCTGAAAGCGGACATCTCAACGGTGATTAGGTCGGAATTGAAAAACGCACTAGCAGAGGACTTCGACTCCCTTAAAGCTGAGTTACAAGGGGTAAAAGCTGAGATTGTTAACAATATGGCGGCAATCCACTCTGAGGTTGATCAGGTGAAGGCTACGCTAAAAGACATGGAAGGTGGATTGTCAACATGGTCAGATGAGGTGACTACTCTGCAGGCAACGGTAGCTGGTTTAAAAGCGGAGCTGGCGGAGATACGAGAGAAATGCGTAGACATGGAAGGGAGAATGAGGCGATGCAACATAAGGATCCTCGGAGTGGCCGAGACGAGAGGCTCAGGATCTACTGCATCGGTCACGAAGTTGCTACGAGAGGTGTTGCAGTTGGATAAAGACGTGCTTGTGGATCGCTCGCACAGAAGTACCGCTCCGAAGAGGTCAGATGGAAAGCCGCGTCCCATTATAGCTAAATTACATTACTATCAGGACTGTGTTGAAGTGCTAACCCGTGCGCGTGCCCATGCCCCGCTTCGCTTTAATGGCGAAAACATCGCAATCTTTCCGGATTACACTGCGAGCGTTGCCAAAGCCAGGGCTTCGTTCACGGAGGTCAGACAGATGCTCCGCAACCGTCCTGGCGTTCGTTTTGGTATTCTGTTTCCAGCCCGATTCCGCATTACTTACAAGGGGGAGGAAAAGGAGTTTACGGATGCGGTCAAAGCGATGAGCTATGTTAAGAAGTATGTCATCTCGGCAACAGAGACTGAGGGGTAAGGGACTGAATTCAACATCACCTGTGCAGTTCAGACATATCTAAATACGGCGATGGTGTGTATGTGAACGTCTATCTATGCACAAGTGCTGTGTACAAGTATTCTGTATGCTGTCCAACTATTGTATTTAGTTATTTAACTTTGTTCTTCCGTTAACCAGTGTCATACTGCCTTAAACCTATGATTATTACCCCTCTCAATAGAACTATAGTTTATGTTCCAATACATTAATCTGGGTTGTTTGCAATATGTCACTGTACTGTTTTTGCATAACCATCTAAGAAGCAAGATATGTTTTCGGTTATTGCACTTAGTAGCAGGATTTACATTGTTGAGATACCATTAGTGTAATGGATGTTCAGCATTACATTATTAATGTTTTCTTTCTGGAGGCTCGGCGGGGGGTTCGAATGGCTGGCTCTTTGGGGTTCCCTGATAACACTACATGTGTAGATTTCTTTTTGTGGGGACTAGTGTTGACCCTCTCCTCAGAAGTGAGGTGGTGGGGGGTCCGGGGGGTGGGGGTGGAGGTTGGGGGAGGGATGTTTATGGAGGGATACCAGACATTGCATTTTGTTTATTTATTTACTCATTTATTTTCCCCCATGCTACAAATTGTTATGGACTTCCAAAGTAGAAACCACTGTATATGAATGGCTCACATCAGTGCTTCTGGTAGATTGAGCGGCTGTTTAGTAAACTTCGTGAGCTGGAATGTTAAATCGCTTAACCATCTGCTAAAGCGTAGTAAGGTATTTGCACATTTAAAACAACTCAAGGCAGACGTTACGTTCTTACAGGAGACACACTTGCGTGCAACGGATCAGTTTCGGTTAAGAAGAGGAGGGGTGGGGCATGTGTTTCACTCCAGTTTCTGTTCGAAGGCCAGGGGGGTTGCCATATTAATTAATAATAATGTACCATTCACAGTGTCAAAGGTGGAGACAGATTCAGCAGGGCGATATGTTATTGTTGTGGGATT
This sequence comes from Prochilodus magdalenae, assembly GCA_024036415.1. NCBI lineage: Eukaryota > Metazoa > Chordata > Actinopteri > Characiformes > Prochilodontidae > Prochilodus > Prochilodus magdalenae. The sequence goes on from JAMWET010004533.1 coordinate 6,909, forward strand.
CCTGTACACACTTCCAGTAGTCCTGGCCAATATTTATGCGCCGAATTGGGATAACCCTAAATTTTTTTCAGATCTTTTCTCCCGCATACCAGACATGGCGACTCATTATCTTATTCTCGGGGGTGACGTGAATTGCGTACTTTGCCCTGGTTTGGACCGCAGTTCATCTAAAAAAGTCTCTCTCTCTAAATCTGCAAATGTGATACAGTCGTTTCTGGAATCCTATGGTGTAGCAGATGTATGGCGGTTTCGTAATCCCAACTCTAGAGGGTACTCGTTTTTCTCTCCGGTCCACAGGACTTATTCCCGTATTGATTACTTTTTTTTGGATCAAAGGCTTCTGCCCTCTATCACCAAATGTGATTATGAAGCTATAGTTATTTCCGATCATGGTCCCTTATCTATGAAAATACGTATTCCTAACACACAGTTTAATTACCGCCCCTGGAGGCTCAATCCATTACTATTATCAGAAGAAACTTTTGTTAATTTTATTACATCAGAAATTAAACAATTTCTTGTAATTAATCAGACTCCTGGTATGTCCTCTTTAACTGTGTGGGAGTCATTGAAGGCATATCTACGGGGCCAGATAATTTCATATTCTGCACATATAAAAAAAAACAGAAAGTGCTCGCCTTAAAGTGCTGGTGGATGAGATGCTGAAGATTGATAAATTAAATAGTCTTACACCTTCTGCAGAAACTATGAAAAAGCGTATGTCATTACAAACTGAATTTGATCTCCTTACAACACGGCAGGCCGAATATTTGATTTCTAAATCACGCCACGGGAGCTACGAACATGGGGAGAAAGCTGGTCGGTTACTCGCTCATCAGTTGCGCCAAAAAACCTCTAGTCAAACTATTTCAGCAATTAAGGACGAGCTGGGACTCATAAATACGGATAGTCTTGAAATTAACAATTGTTTTAAAAACTTTTATCAATCGTTATATGCATCAGACTCATGTTCCAATACCTCTGTGCTGGAAGACTTTTGCCAAACCTTGCATATCCCCTCCATGGACCCAAAGACGGCCGCTGAGCTTGAGGAAGATCTCTCAGCAGAAGAGATAACAATAGCGATTAAATCTATGCAGAATGGTAAGTCTCCGGGCCCAGATGGTTACCCCACAGAGTTTTATAAAAAATTCTCTGATTTAATCTCTCCATTATTACTATCGGTCTTTGAAGAATCATTCTTATCTCAATCCCTACCTTTAACTATGCGTCAAGCAGTTATTTCTCTCATTTTAAAGAAGGACAAAGACCCTCTGGACTGTACTTCATACCGCCCTATTTCGTTACTAAATGCGGATACCAAAATCCTTGCTAAAGTCCTGGCTCGTCGTTTGGAGGAAGCTCTTCCTGCTGTTATATCACAGGACCAGACTGGTTTTATTAAAAATCGATTTTCTTTTTTTAATATTAGACGATTACTAAACGTCCTCTATGGCCCCTCCACACCTGGTGTATCTGAAGTAGTGTTATCGCTGGATGCAGAGAAAGCCTTCGACCGGGTGGAATGGAACTATCTTTTTAGTGTACTGAAACGGTTTGGGTTAGGCCCTAAATTTATATCGTGGATAAGAATTCTGTATAAATGTGCAATGGCTGCTGTGCGCACCAACAATAATTTGTCCACTTATTTCGAACTCCACCGCGGTACAAGACAGGGGTGCCCCATGTCCCCACTAGTTTTTGCAATTGCAATGGAGCCGCTTGCTATAGCCTTAAGGCAAAATGTAAACATTAAGGGAATTACGCGTGCCGGGTTGGAACAGAAGGTTTCGCTATATGCGGATGATATGCTGCTATATATTTCAGACCCCCATTCAAGCATTCCAAAATTAATGGCCTTACTTACAGAATTTGGAAAGACTTCTGGCTACAAAATAAATTTTCAGAAAAGTGAATTGATGCCTGTAGGTACTGGAGAACCTCTGGTGTCTTTGGCATCTTTTCCGTTTAAGCTTTGTCTTAAGTTTAAGTACCTTGAGATTTGGATTACGCACAATCATAAGGATTTATATGGGGCCAATTACCAACCTCTATTGTCCCGGCTGAAACAAGACATTGAGCGATGGTCCCTTCTACCTCTTTCTCTGATTGGCCGAATCAATACAGTAAAGATGAGTGTATTACCTAAATTTTTATATGTATTTCAGTGTCTTCCGGTGTTTTTAACTAAGTCATTTTTTCTTAAAGTGAATAATTTAATATTGGCCTTCATCTGGAACAAAAAAATCCCTAGAATAAAGAGAAGCATACTACAGAGAGGTCGGGATTCAGGGGGATTGGCACTTCCCAATTTTCAGCTCTATTACTGGGCAGCGAATATAAGGGCACTGTTATATTGGATGATAAATGAAGCTGCCACGCCCGTATGGTTAGCCTTGGAGAGGTCGTCTGTCAGATTCACATCCCTAGCAGCACTATTGTGCTCTGACTTGCCACCTACACAGCCTATAACTAGCTTCAGCTCTAACCCAGTTGTCATATATTCAGTCAAGATTTGGAACCAGTTTAGGAAGTCCTTTTCTTTAAGGGGTATGTCACAGGCAGCGCCGATTGTCAACAATCATATGTTTCTCCCATCGATGATGGATGACGCCTGTGCTATCTGGGCTAAAAGGGGTGTATTTTCATTCTCCGATTTGTACGTTGATGGCAGTTTCGCTGCCTTTGAACAGCTAATACAGAAATATAATATCCCTAGGTCACACTTTTACAGATATCTACAGCTTCGGAACTTTGTATCCTCCAATTTCGACTGTTTTCCAGCAACCCCTCCCACTTCCTTGTATATATAAAACAATTAATAAGCGAACAATTAGCATAATTTATGAGCTGCTCAACACACATAATTCTACCTCACTAGAACTTCTTAAAAATAAATGGGAAGCAGATTTGGGCGAAACAATACATGAAGAAACATGGCACAAAATCATAAAAGGAATTTTCTCATCCTCTATATGTGCACGGCATGCCGTCATACAGTTTAAGGTGGTACATCGCTTACACTGGTCCAAGGTCAGACTCTCTAAGATCAGGGCTGACTTGGACCCTACATGTGACCGATGTGGGCTGGTTCCAGCCTCGCTTTTGCATATGTTCTGGTCATGCCCAAGACTGCACACCTTTTGGAATTCTGTCTTTGAGACTCTATCCAAGGTCTCTGGGAAAATAATGGAGCCATCCCCCTTCATGGCGCTGTTTGGTGTGGTCCCAATGGATACCTCTCTCAATAGACGAGACACAAACATGTTTGCCTTCTGCTCTCTCCTGGCCAGGAGATTGATACTGTTTAAATGGAAGGCTGTTAGCCCCCCGACATACTGTCACTGGATCAGAGAGGTTCTGCGCCATCTTAGGTTGGAAAAGATTAGATATACTTTAAAGGGGTCCACTACAAAGTTTTATGATATTTGGCAGCCTTTTTTGATCTTTGTTGAGAATGAGAACGTGGGCAGTGTGACAATGTAGCAGGGGCTTTTTGACTATTTCGATTGTTTTGAGTAATTTTGCTTATGTTGTTCTGTCTGGTATTGTAACGGTTAGGGGATGGGGAATGTGCTTTGTTTTGTGGGGTTTTTTGTTTTCTTTTCCTTTTCCTTTCTTTGTGATATAATGTGAAAACATAATAAAAAAACCCTGAACAAAAAAAAAATTAAAAGAATATGTACTGAAACAGAAGCATGACTGAATGAATGTGTAAGTAAAAATTTTAAAAGTAAAATCAACAGCGTTTTTTTTTATAAAAAGCAGATGATTAAAGCATAAGTAATTAAATATTTCAACTACCACTTTAACTACAATTATTACTATTACTGCAATTTCTTGTAAACACCCACAAATACAAGTAGAACATTTCAAATACTAGTAAATTGTAGGTTGGGTTTTGCTAAGGGTTGCTATTGTTCTTGGATGCTGCTTTAGGAAGCACACCCATATAAAAATTATAAGAACAAGTTTTTAGTGTGCTATTTTACTACAGTTGAATCAAGCACAAAATAAAGACATCACAGCAACAAGGCAGCTTTGACCTACCTAGATGAAGTCCCGCTCAAAGTCCAGCTAATTTTTCAACAGCGTTGCAACATGGCGGTTGACACTTGCAGCCCTCTTCTTAAACTCCTCTTGGAGATAAATTTTCCATGGGTGGCCTGGCTTCCTCTTTCTGGATTTATACTGATGAACTGTCTTTAAAAAAATAAATAAATAACAAATAATTAAAAAAAGAGGAAGAAAAAGTATTTGTCTCAAATACTGAAAATTGGTCTGAAAATAACTGCCACATTGGTCTGGTGGCATGTATGCATGATTTCTTAGTCTATGGAAAAAAGAAATGTCAATTTCAGGAACACCATGTTTTGTGCTCAAACAACTTGGAAGGAGGTGCTGCCTTACATGCAGTTAAAAAATAAATGATGTTCAAAGTTCTCAATTAAATAGCAAGTTTCAAGAAGTTTCTTCATTAGACAAGAGAAATGGTCAAAAATGACACAGGTAACAAAAGTCAGCGGTATTGTACATTACACCGACGGTTAAGATAATTTAGAGGCTAGTTGGAAGACTGGAGGAGGAGCTTGTTCAAGCTCCTACGAGGTTTCGGAGGCCTTGTCTTGATACTGGAGGTTGAAAACGTAGAACACTGCAAACAGTGCAGCAAAAGTTGGTTGAGTGCCCTCACAGACCACGTGCCCCTCAATGCTGATCATCCACTGGCAGTTTGTCATGGGCTCATTTCCTATGAAATACAAAGTTCAAAATTAGGTGGAATCTTGTGCAGTGAGACCTGAGATCATTTGGACAGAGTAACACAATATTTCTTAAAGAAAAAAGGTAGCTGATTGGATTGACAGATTAGGCTGTACAAGGGCAGAAAATACTTCTAGATCTGGAGAATCCTTCCATTTTTCATATCTTTTGCAGTTATGTTGAGCAAAATGTATCTTAATTAAAAATACAATTAATGCACTGTTTTCCAGACATATAATTACAGGGATGGACATGTAATCTGCAGAAGCTCTTTCATTAGTTACCGCATTCTCAGTATGAAATAAAATACATACCAAGCAAAATGAGCTGAGGACAGGCTGGTAGAGTGAACTTTCTCTCAATTTCAGCAGCTGTGGAGGACCCCTGTAAAGTTCAACAAAATAATAATCTTATAGTATGTGTATAATCACAAGAATCAATCAGCAAGCAATGATCAATACTCACATCAGCAAGAATCATTAATCCATCTGGGCTCTCACCAAAATGAACCAAAAGAAGCTGAACTACATGGAAAGTCAAATCCCTATCCAAACCCTGGGAAACAACAACTTGGACATCACGGTGCTTTAACTGAGTTCTGAAATACTCCACAATTGCTCGACCACATTCCTGAATAGAAAGCTCCAAAACGGGACTTCCGGTGGCGCCATGTTGTAAGCGGCAGGGTGAAAAATAGCTCCTATAAAACCAATTTAAAACTAGCTCTCTGAAACGACATCAATGGCAGAAACAAATTCGAACTGTGACAAGTTAGAAGAATTTTGAGAAAGAAACCCAACAAAAAAGCATGGAGAGGAAAGGAAAGGCTAATAAAAAGGACTGCGGCACAGAGGCCGCGAAAGAAACAACAACTGGAAAAACGCTCATGGGCAGCGAACACGAATCGACGATACTGGCGGAGCTAAGAAAGCTAAGACAAGAACACACAGAAGCAGCTAACGACAACAGAAAGGCACTGGCAAGACTAGAGACTAACATGAAGGATCATGGAAAGAACAGCCTCTTTGGAGAAATGAGCAGTAAATGTAGAGGAAAGGCTGGGAAACACAGAGGACAGAACCGTGCAGTTGGAGAAATCCATTGCCTTTCTGCTTCAACAAGAGGCTAAGCTAGCCGCAAAATGTAATGACTTGGAGTCTTGGTTGAGACGTAGTAATATACGACTACATGGAGTACCAGAGGGTTCAGAGAAAAACGACACAGT
>JAMWET010004534.1:0-160000 GCA_024036415.1 Prochilodus magdalenae
CATTAAAGAAAGGGGGTGAATTTGGAGAGGTCACGCAAATACAGTAATATGAGTTCTTTACCCGTCGTCTAGAGCGCAAAACACGAGTATGGGAAGGTGATGCCCCTTTTTTTTATACGCAACTTCAAAAAAAAACCTTGGGGTTATTTCGATTTTGTCCTCCTTCGTCCCCCTGACCAAAACTAGCTTTACACACAACCCTGGAGTTTAGACACCTCATGTCCTCTTCTGGAGCTAACATAAGAAACCCGAGTGGGGGGGTACTCATTCTCTACGTAATGTTGCTGAGAAATCCCAAAGCACTGCAAGTTAAAAATTGGGCTCATGCAAGATCTTAAAACACAAGCATTCCCAATGAGGAACCAGCTTGTTGCAAACCATTAAAAGCCGAAATACTGCTCTGCAAAGGTCTCACAAACACACGGCAGCAATAACACTTGGAAAATCACATCAAACTTCCTAAAACCACCATGCAGAAAGCCCCTCCGAAACACACAACGGAAAGTGTTTCCCGAGGGACAACTGAAAGTGGACTCTAAGACCGTTGCCATTTAGATAGTTGGGTGGGCCTGTGTGGAACCTGGACGTAGAGCCCGAGGACGCAGACCCCAAGTTCCAGCAAAGGCGTAGCCTGGTAACTCGATTCGCGCTGAATTCTGAGTTTATCAGGGTAGCTCACCTGTTACTGTCCATGCATAGTGCCTGACACTGTTTAAACTCCATGACGGGTTAGTCTCAGTGTATTTACCTCTGGCCGTGTTTCTAATCACCTCACCCAGTGTCGTCCTTGTTTTATGGGAATCTAGTGGTGTCCTCGTTCCCACAAGCCTACTCTTCCCCCACAGGTACACTGACACCCCAGGACCCCTCCTCTTACACGTTGTAGCTCCTGGGCTGATAACTGATCCCACTCAGCCTTTAGATTAGGTCAAATAACGCTCTGGTGACTGAAGAACTCATGGATAAACGAAACCACAAGAATAGATAGAATCGATTGTTGTTGGAGTCCCTCTCAGTTCCCTGAGGTACTGGATTGACACTCTCATTTGGTTTAGGCTTCTTCCAGTTCTCTTTCTAAATAAAATCGTGGGGTGGGACTCCATAGGGTGTCTTTCGTAGCCAGCATCAACGGCACACTGGCTCGGAGGAATAGACCAACGGGTGCCTTTTTCTACACTTTAGCAGTTCCTTAATAGAGTATTCGCGTTGGGCATAGTGTGGTAGGCATTGCGCTGGAACATGCACTTCTTTTCTAAGGAGGGTGGATTATAATCTATGTGTGTGGTGATAGTTGATATGTATCCTATATACAGTGTGTATATATTATACAAGTGCCTGCCATCCCATAATTTTATTGGCAGTTTCTTTGGTTACAGTAAGTCATCGATGCCTCCTTTCGGGTAGCTGAATCTCAATCAAATCTTGTAGGGGCTTTTTTTCTCCGTTGTCTGTAAATTTTAATTATGGGAAACACAGATGGATGGGGAAAAAAAAGAGCTTAATACCTTCTAACTCCTGCAGATTTGAAAATTCCTTTTTAAAGGCGAGGGGTAAATGTAGAAATTCCTCCTGTGGGATCGTAAGAAAAAATAGATTTAATTTGCCTTACTGTATGTAATAATTCCACCAGCAATGCTTGTTTTTCCATTTGCCTATGTTTTATTGGTGCAACCGGACTTTTTCCTATACAATTCTTTAGTGAAATTAATATTTTAAATAACTATTTATTTCTTTGTTCTACGTTATATTGCTACAGTTGAGTTGTTTATTTTTAGAAGGTTAGAATCTAGAGTTATTGTATGAACATTTTTCCTTTAGTAAAGTGCTACACGACCACGAACTTCCTTTTGTTTTCCCTTTGGGGTTAACTTATTAATGAGCCTGAATTGTGACAACAGTGCTTGGGCTTTCTCGGGCAGACGCACCCCGATTAGTTTTTCTCCCCTCCCACAAACACGTCCGATCACCAGATTGACATAATACTCGGATGGGAAAAGGAACAGGGAACAATGCACCATTCAAGTAAGGGGCGGCAGTTTGCTTCCAATGTAGGTACGTTACGAACCCCTAATTATACACAAGAATTTATCCCATAGTAAGTTAACTGTTCTAAAACTAAAAGCTAACACGCATATTAATTAAAATTTTTGTTTTGGCCAGGAAAAAATACATGCCACACTCCGGGAGGCCCAACCATGTATGGAAGCCACACATACAGCATACACAAATCACCAGTGTCGGTCGCGTCCATAATCTAGGCCTCCGTCCTTGAGAGGATTATTAAGGAATGTTTGTATAAGCAGACATGTGCAAGACAAGACCCATGTGGTAACTATGCCTCGTACTGGAGGAGCGAGTTCGGATGGCCAAGTTTTTAGCTTTTGGCGTTGCCTCAAACCCTTTCACTGGCCAGTAGGCTAGCAGTCACCTATACCCATACAATAACTACACACCATCCACTTACATCAACTCATTGAAAATGAGCTCCACCAGGTTGAGAGAAACTTTAGCTATGTAGCAGTGATGTAGATGTCTGTGAGGTCACAGTCTGTCTACAGTTCGAAAAAGATCACATGGACAAACCAAAAGGCCACGGAACAATGTTTAGTGGACTGATGAGACCAAAGCACTACCACAACCCCAGATTTAGAAGCTCATAAGTAGTAGAAGTAGAAACTAACAATCAAGCTGATGTGAGGGTGAATAATAGGAAATAAAAATGTTTCTCGCAAAAAGCTCACTGTTTACAGCATTGCAACAAATGGGTAAGCGTTCTATGGGGTCACAAAGTCTCCAAAACAACCATCAGGGTTTCATGGGCGCTATCTACATGCCCACAAGCTGTTTGGGGGGAAGGTGCGAGGGGATGCACCGAAAAAAACTTTATTCTCATTCACACAGGATAAACGCCTCCCAAACAAGTTTGGAGTTTGCCCTAGAAGGGCGGGTTGGGGGCGGGGGGGGTGTCGCGGGGGGGGGGGGGGGGGGGGGAGGGGGGGGCGGCAGTGATGTAGAGCATACTTAAGAGCAATGTGTGGGGACTATCTCAACTGGGACCGTGTGCTTTGGTCCAGATGAAACCAAGATAGATGCTTTTGTTGGCCAATAAACAGCTCTAAGTGAAAGAAATCTGGCGTCCTACACAAGAGCTGAGTACTATGGCGAAAAGCACACTCATTGCCCATGTGAAATACGGGGGAGGATCAGTTGATGCTGTGGGCCTGGTTTTTCGTCATTACCAAAGGGCCCCCTGGGAACCTTGTTAGGCATTGTGCAGGGTGGCATCATGAATGCTATAATGAAATACCATAGGACAGGGTTTTAATAATACACCATCTGGTGGCCGATAAGCTGAAAGATGGGGGTCCTCACTTGGCTCTTTCAGAAAGATAATGATCCCTACCACATACTGGCCAATCCTACCACAGACCTGGTTTACCCAAACACACAGAATCAAAGCGTCCTCCCATGGCCATACCCTCAGATCGCCCAGACCTCCAACACCGGGCCATTGAAAACCTGTGGGGTGGAGCTGAGGAGTATAGTGCAGAGGAGAGGACCTAAGGGCGTCTGGATGATTTAGAGAGCTTGTGGGGGGGGCATGAGAGGAATGGTCACACAGATAGCCTCTTTTTCTGTATTCTCTTCTGCCAATCTTGTGCATAAACATTATAGGAGAAGATTAGGTGCTGTTTTTGTTGGCAAAAAAGGGGGTTGTACAATAGTAATTAACCATCATGGGGTGCTAATAATTTGTTGGCAACACATGATTTTGCGATGTTACAGCAATTATTTTCTTTAATGTGGGATTTTTTTCCTACTGAATAAATTCACTTTGAGTACACGGTTGGATTTTTACTCTTTTTTCCCATTCGTGGGTCCTATAATTATTTTTGAAAACATAGCTCAATTTATGAGAAGCACAGAACACATGCTTAACCATGGGTGCCAATAATTATGGGAGGCACTGATGTTATATAATGTATATGTATATATACTAGTGCGGTGGCGAAAAGTTTGGGCATGCGTTGTTTAATTTTCCTGATTGTACCTTTATAAATCTATTGATTCGATTTTTGAGAAAAAAAAATTCCATTAAATATATCTACATATAGGGGGACAAACACAGTGGATATTTGAGAAGTGAAATTTAGTTTATATGAATTACAGAAAAGTGTGCAATAACTTTGTCTAAAACAAAATTAGGAAGGTGCATATCATGTTGGGGCACAAAAAAAGTAGATCCTTTAGTAAGATCCTCCTTTCGCAGAAAATACCCCAGCCTCTAAGGCGCATTCCTATAGCTTCTAATGAAGTCTGGATTGTGGCTGAACGGTATTTTAGGACCATTCTTCTTTACAAAACATCTCTAGTTCATTCAGGTTTGAATGGTTTCCCTCGGTGTGTACCGACATAGGACAGCTCTCTTTCAAGTGACACCCACCACAGATTTTCAATAATATTTTAGGTCTGGGGACTGAGAATGGCCATTCCAGTAACGTTGTACTTGTTTCCTTCTGCATGAAGCATTAGTAGTACTTGTTCCCTTCAGCATGCGATGCAGTGTAATTTTAGCAGGTTTTAGGGTCGTTGTCCTTGTTGGAAGATCGCAGCTCCCGGCACCAGGCTATCAGCTTTGGTGCCACTGATTCCTGGACATTGGTCTCCAGAATCTACTGATATTGATTGGAATCCATGTGTCCCCTCAACTTAATAACAAGATTCCCAAGTATCCCTGTACTGGCCACACAGCCCCAACACAGCATGATGGATAAACGACACCACCAAATTTTACTGTAGGTAGCAGGTGTTTTTTTCTGGGAGTGCTGTGATCTTTTTCCTCTCATGCATAAATAACGGGCCCTTGTTATGCCCAATAATAACAACATTTTTAAAGTTTTCATCACGGATCCACAGCACCTTATTCCAAGAAAATGATAGCCTGATTTGTCCAAATGTGCTTTAGCATACCTCAAGCGGCTCTGTTTGTGATGTGGGTGGAGAAAAGGCTTCCTCTCCATCACTCTCCCATACGGCATCTCCTTGTGTAAAGTGCGCCGAATAGTTGAACGATGCACAGTGACTCCATCAGCAGCAAGATCATGTATATTGTATTGGAGAAAGTTGCCTTCAAGCCAACACTTAATTTCACACCAACATTCGCTCAGACGTTTGAGTGAGCATGAGTCTTCCGGCAGCGGGAGATACAATTGGGTATCATCGGCATAACAGTGAAATTGGATATCATACTTCCTAATGATTTTTCCCCAATGGAAGCATGTACAGAGAGAACAAACTGGAACTTCACAAGTGATGGTAGAATTTGAGGAACGGAACTTACCAACATGCACTGTAAAGGCTCCATCACAGGCGTATAGAGAAAATCAGCCTAAATGACTGGATTACCGCAGTCCTGTTGATAATTAGCCAGTATGGCTTTGTATTACTACAGTATGTTTGTCTTACTTTCCACTCATTAAGCCTGTTATTAATGTAACTGCTAATCAGTTTTATTCCACCGAATACTGGAGTTTCAGTATAATCTTAAATTCCCGTACACCGTCAACTTGTAGTAACTTTTCTGACTCATCTTCCAGATTGTGCTCCACTCCTCCCTAATCACCTTCATCCATTTGATATATGTTCGTAACAGCAGACTGGAGAATCTTGTGGATTGAAAAGGCATAAAGTTTATCGTTCCTGAATCTAAGAGAGTAGAAAATAAGATAAGCAAAGGAAAAGGGCATCTTTACTTTTAGTAAATGAAAGTCAACATGTAAAATAACCACAAGAATCGTCTGATGAGAACGCGGCGTCTTTTGAGGGAAGCACTCACGACCAAAAAGGTCAGACAGACTAGAGGTGACCACAGAAACAGAGAACAAGTTTATTCAGATCATCAGCCATGAAACACACACGGCTAAATGTGACTAGAGATGTGTATGATTAGACTGATGTGAGGAGAGTGGCCACCGATGTAAAGCAGCCCTACTGAAGTTCAGAAATAAGATGGTGTATGTGTATAGGTGAACAAGCTTCAGTCCTTGTGCTAGACAGATGCTGGAAGCAAGTGCCACTGCAGTTCTGCACATTAATCAGTATTTAAAGGAGCAGTATGTGACGTTAAACCAAAACCTTTATTACCAAATTCAGTAAATATCCCCTTACGGCTCTCTAGCTGTCCGTTCTGTGTACAAACTGTAAAAGGCTCTGTACGAATAAATGTGGCTTAAAATGGTCAGGAAACAAACAAAACTGTGACGATCTGAAGAATAAAATCTGAAAATGAAGGTCTTGGATAAGGAAAGTGGAAAAAGCCATGTAAACATCAGTGAACTGTTGCACCAGTGGAGCGATCTCTTGAGAGCTGACGAGACTGAATTTGCTTCTCATTGGCCAGCTTCTTGTTCTGGTCCACCTTAAATGAAGCAGGTGCTTACATTATATTCAGGTGCTTCAGTTGAGGTTAAGGTGATGGCATGCAACTGCAGCAAGAATGAATCAGACTTTGTTTCAATCGAATGGAGAGTTGATGACATGAGATTCATTGAAAGAACCAGCAGGTCCGTATTGTTTTGCCTCCTTTGTGATCGTGTTTAGCACTGCAGCAGTGACTGTAGCATCAGTTTACTAAATCACAGCCTGCTAATATCAGTTTTCTTGCTTACTGTGCCTTTGTTTACTGTATTCACAATATACCATGGCATTTGATGCACACAAATATTCATTTATGCATAAAAATAATTATCATAGTAATATTTTGGTAGCCCAATGTTGTTTGCTTCAGTGAAGGCGTAATGTCTGAAGGGGAGGGGTATATTTGTAATGTCGTTGAGCGTAAGCATCAACCACCGTTTTCCAGAATCGCTTACTGTGCCTTTAAGTTTACTAGTATACTGGTTCAGCCTACTTTAATACTGTTTCATTAATGATTGATGTCATTTTGTTGGGTTTAGAAAAGTGTGGTGGGAGAGGCGTTGGGCATGAACAGAAGCACTACTGAGACACCGAAGCAAATACGTAGCTTTGGAGGGCAGTGCATTGTTCTTACACCCTGGGTGGTCTTCCACTGGGTACTGAAGAGCCGAAAGGGAAAAACTGAACATCTCTCTCGCAGCAGCAGCTCCATGCCATTCTGTGAGACTAAACAGGAGCTAGTCTAGTGAACTGTACAGGCCTCTACCGTATAACAAAAGCAGAGAAGGAGCGACGGCCCCTGCTAAACACAACAAATCATCCCTACACGTAAAGCAGTTACAGAGCCGGCAGCCGTGCCAGAAAGGCCCGTTTAAGTGCTGCTAAACCGCCATAACCATGGATTATAGTTCTAATTCTATTGATGTTGGTTATGAGAGCCGCAAATTCAAACTTGAGAAGAAAAACAGCCAAGCTGGTGCTGGAGAGGCCATCAGAGGGGCTATTGACCGCACCTCAGCGTCACCCTGCCAGCTCCTCTCCTACTGTGCAAAGATGAAATCGATGCACCTAAAATGAGCCCATTTCCTACATTAGCCTTAAAGCAGACGACCACCTCACCCAGTGAGAGACAGCACAGCCATTCCCAAGCTGGAAGAACAGGAGAAAATAGAACGGCACTGTTACTGCTCAATGTAAGTAAACCAGAGAGGAGTTATGCTAATGTGGGACGTGAGAGAGTGTAAGTGATTTCGATGCAGCTCATTTTGTTCAATGGAAGAGTGGAGGACAGCATTCATAAGCAGACTTGATTTGATCAGGTGTACATTTTGTTGGGGATGGAGATCTAAGAGAGGTTGACAGTGACATTAGGCGTCTGTGCCTCAAAGTACATATACAGAATAACCTCAGTCCATTTGCATTTTCCACACCTATCGATGGCACCTGATCACAACCTCATGACTAGTTTGTGTTTCCTGTAATGCACCATTTGAAACTGCTATTACCGCTTGCACTGTCAGCGTTAAAACGATGACTAGACTAGATGATCGTCACCTCAAATTACTTTATAAACTTTACAGTCCTAAACATCATTTCATTCTACTGCAAATATACCATTTATCATCACCCAGAGGACAATGTGTGCATATCTACACAAATCTGGATAGCCAATATTACTGACTTGGAGGCTTGGAGCCTATGGGGTGTGGCCGTGCACAGTAGAGCAGTTGTATTTGTTTGGTAAATGGTGTTCATGTAGTGTGTGGCCTTGGCTGTGTGAGTCTGTATATACTCCTGATTTTCTAGAATAATTTCTCAACAAAATAAAAAGGTAGACGCAGGCTTTTCACAGGTAACAACATGCCACCAGTACTGGGGGAGCTTTTTGTACAATCACACAGCAGGAAGGGGTCTGTGTGTGTGTGTGTGTGTGTGTGTGTGTGTGTGTGTGTGTGTGTGTGTGTCAGTTGTTGGTGCCACACAGCCAAAGGAAGACAATGCGTGCAGTGCTCTACTTGTGCAAAGGCGTGGATGAGGTGGGACACTTCAGCATAGGCAAGATGCTGAATGGTTGCGGCAGAGGTTCTACTAGCCAGGCTGTTGCATGGAAGTGGAGCTGAATATGCGTTCTGCATCCAGTGCACAGCAAAGAAGAGACTGCTGCAGCAGTCACACACTCCACTTCAGTTTCTCCGCTCTGGCACACTGAAGGAGAGGATGCTCAATGAGTGGGTGTTTGGCTGCCCGCCGGGGTCAGAGGAGAACAGCTCACCCAGAGTGGGGCATGCTAAAGAGCTCTGCCATTGTTTATATGTGGTGCACCAGCTCACTAGGAATCACCGGGGCAATGCCAGCACAAATGTGCATACTGTTGGGGATAGCTGCTCTCATTGCGGTTGCGAGTGTGGTTGGACAACCAGTTCCACAGGAAGGGACACTGCTCCAAGCTTCAGTCACCATACGAGGGTCCTTTTGTGGTGAAGGAGCACCCAGGCAAGGTACGTTTACGGTCTGTGTCGGGCAATAGACTGTGTGGTCCATACAGACTGGTTACCTGTACTGGCTTCCTCATGCGGCAATGATCGGATCAGGCCAGGAGGCAACCCTGTGATAAGAACACAGAGGACCAGGGTGTCTGCTGCTGATGACCAGGCACCAGCACCAGTGTGTCCCCAGGAACACAAACAAAGGGACAGCAGGCTAAGCTGTAACCAAGTCAGCAGCACTGTGAGAAACTACAGCATTTAGGAGCTCACATTCATCCCCAGTGGAAGGTTGCACTGCAGGGTGTGATAACTTGCTCTGTGTTTTGACATTGGCTTTAGACACAGAGAGCACTTTTACCGCCGAGTTTCTATCCAGCACAGGAGCAGATATACGTCTCTGTCAGTGCAATGCACTATGGTTAAGTAGTCACATTTACTAAGTAGCACTGTGAATTATTTGGTGGCCCAGCAGCCCGTGCAAGCAATAAAGCATTACAGACTGGGTTCTGTGTCAGAGGAAAGCAAAAAAACCTCCTAGGCCTTTCTGTGTGAGTAAATAACAGCTCACAAGAGACAGCAGAGAGAGAGCAGGCCAGTAAAAGCACAGTGTAAGCCTGCACTGCCACCATGTGGACAGAAGACCTTAGGCCAAACCAAGCATTAGGAAAAGCACAACACGGCTCTTATCCAGCAGGCTGAACCCTGCAACACACAACACAAAAAGGAACCTTATCAGAGAGTTTGCACACGTATTGTTTGGGTGAGACTCCTTCTCTCTTTTTTTTCATGGATGAGAAATGCTCTTACTGCTTTTATTTTTGTCTGTTTTAATAAAAGTACCTGAAGTCTAACATGTGCCTTTAACTCACAGCTAAACCTTTAGTCCACTTTTGTAGAAAAAGCTGAGAATATGTATCACCATTCAGCCTAAATTCAGAGTTATGATTTTTGTTCCATATGCCTCAGCCATAGCAACAACCTGGGACACCACAGCAACAACCTCCAATACCATAACATCCTAGATGTCAACTACAATATTGAAACCCCTACATTTATTGACACCCATTAAGTGATGTCTGGGTGGAAAAGTCCTGAGAAGATTAGAATATTTAAAGTTTTTTTTTTTTTTTTTAAATACCGCAATACATAAATACTGGCAGTACTTTAAAACAAGATTATGTACAAACTTTACCGTAAAACTGCAGCTTTAATTTCATTTTAATACTCTGACAGTAGAAACTGTCTCTCTGATTGCCATGGCAGGCCCCAAACAGCAGCTGTAGTACTATGTAACTTTGGAGGGCATAGTGCTTTACACCACCAAGTCAAACAAGCAACTACGAGTCTTCAGCTGGCTATAAGAAGAGGCCAGCTCAGCATTACAGGCACACGTCACTGCAGAGGGGGCAAAGTAACCAAAGAAGACGTTTTGGAGGAACGGAGGAGAAGAGAGAGTGACCAAGCTAGAGACTGAACAACTGTAAATCTCTGACTAGGTTTTGTTTGTTGGCAAAAGAGAAAAGGATGCAAGGCGGTTTTGTGGCGTATAGAAAAACAATGAAGATCCAACAGCAGAGTGCGTGTTCGTCACTGCCTGTATTGTTTAGGAAAGGCTGCAGTGTAGGCTGTAACCATATCCATCTCATCCCTGTATCATAATGTTGTAGTTTTACATATTGCACAGCTCTGCAATATTAGTGCTGCAAGGGTCAATACTGTGATGACGACAATGTGGACGACATTGTGCAGCCTTATATAAGGCACAGCAATCACTAAAAATAAGGTTAAAGAAAGACTCATTCATGTCCAACCTCTCTAAGAGTTTATTAGAGATGATACAGCGTTGGGTGGCTTTAAAAGATTTTTTTAACAAAATAAAAAATAAAAGTAGACAGCAACTCATGTTCGCAGGACATACCACAGGTTCACAGAGCAGCCCCTCTCTATCCCTCACCGCATGAGTCACCTTGCAAACGGTCACACAGTGTACACTCAGAGTCCAGAATGAAATGGTGAAAAGTGCACATATAAATTAAGTTTTAGACTGGAGCTAATAATTTACCTAGGACAGGCTCTTCTGTCAGCACTGTGACTGGAGACTAGACTTTACTCTACCTCACTTCGCTCTTGCATGTACACGTTAAGTTTCATACTTACTGCATAGTCCTTGTGTGGAGAAGAGAGGGGCTGCAGACAGGCATTCTTTACACGCCCTAGTCAAACAGAGCTCTGTCCTGTACACTAATGCTGTCACGGCTGAGCTCATGTCTGTTCCACCATGATCCCACCCAACCAGACCCAAAATATACAATGCTTTAAAATGTACAATGTTTTACAATCATTCCTCTGAAGAGATGAGCAAGGCTAGCATGTGTGTGTATCAGTAACTCACTCCGGTCACTAGTTCATTCATGCTGCCCAGGCCTGCAGCGTATTCAGGTCCTGGTGGGAATTGTCTGTACGTGAAACGGCAGGGAGCTGCATCTGCATGAGACTACATTTACTGTCATTCTCCCAAATCTTCCAAAGTTTAAACAGGACCGATGAGAACATCCTGGCCAGGGGGTAGGCTTTTTCAGTAGTCCACTCGTTCCCTTTAGCCATGATGGCACACCCCGTCTCATCACTGCCACTATAGTGTTTTTGATACTATAGTGTTAAAAGAAGGGGCAGGAGGTGTTGAGACACCCGCAAGTGTCTCTGACGTTCCTGCGGGGTCCTGTGTCTGTGCGAGTTGGCTGGGGATTCAGTGGCCTGGGGCCAAGCACCTCTGTCTCAGCTCCAGCTGCTGCTCTGGAGCTCTTCTCTGAGCCATGAGGGAAGCGTCTGCCCCAGCCGGTTCAGCAGCCGCAGCAGCTCCAGGTTATGCTCCCGGTAATACTCCATCAGGAAGGCACGCGTCTGTCACAACACACACAGACACACAGCATTTTAGAGGCTTTCGAGGCTAACTGGTAATAAACAGAAAAACAAAGACTCTGCACACACCTTTCACCTTCTTCTTCAAAAAAAAATAATCTTCTCTTGTCTCAAACATCTTCATACAATCACCAATAATTATGAAGTGAAAACAGATTTTTAGAAAATTTGCTATTTCAATTTACTGAAAAAATAACTGATTTATGGATTATATATTTGTACACACCCTCAGCATAATACATGGTTGATGCAACTCGGAAGCAATTACAATCTTAAGTTGTCTTGGGAAAGAAGCTACGAGCTTGGCGCACTTGTTTCAGGACTTCTTTTTGCAGCTCTTATCAGGTTGGAGCTTCAGTACACAGCCATTTACAGCTCCTTCCAGTTGGACTCAGGTCTGGGCTCTGACTGGGCCACTCAAGGACATTCACAGACTTTCCCTTCTGTTCTCTTGGCTGTGTTCTTCAGGTCGTTGTCATATTGGAATATAAACCTTTGCAGATGGTGGCCACTGTGCTCTCTGGGACCGGTAAAGCTGCAGCAATTTTTCTGTATCCTTCTCCAGATCTATGCCTTCACACAATCCTGTTTCTGAGGACTGCAGAATATTCCTTTGACCACATGGCTTGAAGTTCAGTCATGTCCAGTCAATTGAACAGAAGGACTCCTCAAACAGCATCAGTGGAAACAAAATGCACCTCACCTTTTGGTATCTTATTAAAGGGGGTTAACACTTGTGTACATATGATATTCTACATTTTAACTTGTAATAAATTAGCACAAAACCTGATTTCACTTGGTCATTGTGGGCTATTAAATGTAGACTTCTGTGTCCAAAAATGAACTCTCTGGACTGTATATCTGTGTTTATGATTCAAAAATGTTTTTACATTGCGCTTCATCTGGAAGAGGACGGAGAGAGCATAAGAACAATAAATAACTTACACGTTAAAATTTAATCACAGCCAAAACTCTGACCTCTATCTAGGGGGTAGGGCTGTTAAGACTTATTACATTATCTGGTTGTGTTTTTGTTTATGTAGAGTTTTTATGGCGATGGGATTCTTTTGTCTCGGTTCTGAAAAAGGGGATAGCTTTTGGCATTTTGAATACTTTCCTCGTCTAGAATCAGAGGCTGAGAACAGACTTTGAGGGAACATGGAGAGAGAGCCGTGTCTGACCAAGCACAAGACTTTATTTTTTCGCTTCCCACCATCTGGGTGGAGCTGACGCACGACTGTTGTTGTGGCATTTGGAGAGGAGTAAGAGCAATAGGAGGGAGATCAATCTGCTGTACCCCCTCAGGGGGGGGGGGGGCCCCCCCCCCCTCAGGCGCCATTTCTGTATATTTTCTTCCTTTGCTTTTCCCCAGACACTTGGGACGACCTCCCTCCATCCTCTGGCACCAAAAGCCTTTACTCTCATCGAACCTGCACAAAGGCTTTAAGTTAATACTACTGTGATGATTATTAAATGTCCTACAATCAAGAGGGTCAGGTTACAGTTGTAGCATCTCTGTACAAAATCCTCTTTCATCGCATACGCAGGCAGGCACACACACACACACACACACACACACACACACACAGAGACAGACAGACACACATGCACACACCAAACTATCTATGACAATGTAGACAAATGTCTTACATAAGAGCCTGGGTATAGTTAAAGATGGGGGTCACCCCCAGGAACCTCTGGATGCCCTCCATCACCAGGGCAGGGTTGGAGCGAAGAAGGGTTCCATCTGCTATATAAACCTGTGGGCAAGGTACAAGAGACGAATCACACAGACTGAAAAGCTTTCAGAGTGACTGTTTGTTTACAGTATAATGCAGGTTAATGGGGTATTTAATTAGTGGCAAACACATTTATACTCTCCAAAATTCTCAATGCCACATGATTCTTAAGGAGAGACAGACTTGGCAGGCAGTTGCGCTGTTTACACATACACACATCCAAAAGTTTGTAGACACCTGCTCATCCAATATTAGTTGTAAAATCATGGGTATTAATAGGACGGTTAACCCTTTGTGGGAAGGCTTTACACTAGAAGCTGGAACATTGCTGTTCTTGGTTCCATTCAAATGCATTAGAGAGTTCAGGTGCTGATGACAGAATATTAATCTGGATTACAAGCCACACCAACCCATTCCAAAAGTAATGGATATTGTCGATGTATATTCTAAACAGTTTGTACTAACTGCAGTATGTTGGTCTGTGTGTGTTAGGTAATTGGCTGTACTGTACCTGTCTGGACTGAAAGTGCATTATCCAGTGCTCTAGGTGGGTGGCGTACTCTCCAGGCTTAAGGCAACGGCTCTGCAGCAACAACAGTTCTTTAGTTGAGGACGGCCCTGCAGTTACCACCTGGTGGAAGGTGTAGTTTATGGCAGCTGGGTCCTGATGAGCTCGCTGGTGCTATAAACACACAAACAAGTGCTGAGTCACAGTACACAACCATATGCCACTATCAATATGCCTCACAGAAAGGTCAGTCACCAACAGGACACTGCTAGGTGGTAGATACAATGACGTCCAGATTCATATTACAAAGCCTGTCATATTATTAGCACAATAAGGCCAAAAACAGTCAGCATTAAACGGCACAGGTGTAACTTTGTCACTCTCACTAGTTCATCTATACTCTGCATGTAGGTATATGTAGTATATGTGCACATCTGGCATAACGCACCATACATTACAGCTGCTGGTGTACACAGAGATTTGGCTTAGCCAGTTACTATTATGTTAAGTAACATCTACGAAGGCCACTGTAGCTGCAGATTAGTTAACAGGAGCATGCAGCATCCGGTCAACTCAAAATGACTTCCTTTTACAACAGGTGTCACAAGCAACATTACAAAACAACCAGGACCAAGCCTTCATGTTAGCAAGCCAAGGGAGACGGTGGCAAGGAAAAACTAAAAGTGGAACCCAATCAGTATTTAGATTAAGCAGTTAAAACTGGTGACTTTAAAACAATAACAGTAATATAACTTTCTTTGATAAAAATAAAACATAGGGTATGATGGGTTTAATTGATCGCTCTCACACTTGCACTTTCTAACAGCAGTCCTGTTGGCATTTTTAATAGACAAAGTAAGTTGCTGTACCTGATACCAGGAGTAGGCTCTGTCGGCTGGGTTTATAAGCACAGCGATGATCTTGGCTCTAGGTACTAAGGCTGCAGCCCTCTTGGGGCCCAACTCTGAGTCAAAGTAGTTGGCACTTTTCTCAAACATGAAATCCGTGCTCACATTTGAGGGGAAAGGGAAGAAGTCCATATACCTGTGTACAATGGAGAGCAATAAATATAACAAACCAAGTAAAGAGTTGTCATAACGCACTGTAGCATTGTTAAGACAAGGAGACAGCAGTTTTACCAGTCAATGCCATTTTGGTAGTTGGGCCCACTGAAGAACTGAACCTCTTCAAAACTGACAGGACTGGGGAAGTTGCTAGTGATGGCTGGGTGCAGGGTAAGGAACAAGTGCAAAGCTGTAGTTCCTAAGGACAATAGGCAAACAGATTGTGTTGATGTATAAAATTCACAAGCTTGTTTATACACTTGCTCTAGCAGTCCGTTACACTTCACTTTTCTATTCTAAATGACTGATGTGCCTCACCTGTCTTCTGGGGACCAATAACCAGAAATTTAGGCAACCGGTCACATGTCTTCTCTTTGGACCAGATGTCTTTATGTCTCTTGTCATGACAGGGGTTCTAAAAGAAAGAAGATGGAGGTAGTACATTAAAAGATAATATACATGCAGTAGGGGAATCTTTTTATGTGTATGCCTAAATAAGCAATTCTAGGTAGTGCTGAGTTTTACATTTTGTGTGTATATATATATATATATATGTATATGTATATATATATATATATATATATATATATATATATGTGTATATGTATATACACACACACACACACACACACACGCACAGAGAATAACTCACGGACCATGGTAAAACATTTGTATGACCTTGGGATTATTACTGCCCTCTATGTCCTCTATTTGGACAGGATTAGTTTTAAAGGGTGGAGTATGGTAAAGATTTTCCTATTGAATTCAGTACCATCCACATACTCTATGCAAGTTGTTTTTATGGACTGCGCACTCCCCGTGTCAGCAAAGATTCCAGCCCCTTTTACCTACTATAAAACAAGTCATAAAAATAATCTCCTGCTACATTAACCCCATGTGAACCAATGTGATGGTAAATTGGATCAAATGCTGTGTAAAGAAGGTCCCTAAGTAAAGACTAACTCAAAGAGGTGTTTCCTTTTTCTTTTCTGTTTTCTGTGGCTAAAATTAACGAAATGTCCTTTTTGCCTCATCCTCAACTTAGATAATACTATACATACATATATACATTAAAGAAAAAAAATAAAACAAACGTAAAAATACAGAAAGAACTATAATGTAACTATGAGTTGATGTTGACTGTGAACTCCCAAAGCTAATGACACAGTGCATTCACTTAATCCAAAACAGACAGTTAAGGTAAACAGAATGACAGCTATACCAAATGAGAAGGCACTTTTCTTTTACTATATGCATCTCACAGGAAAACTACATTACACCAATTCCTCTTGCGAGTTCTCTCCCGAATGATGCTGCTGTGCAGCTTACTCACCTGCCAAAGAGGGTCCCTCTCTTCTGGAAAAATCTGGAAATATTTTTCTGCCAGCTGCAGAGGGGGCAGAGTCTGTAGGTGCAGGTTAGTCCAGCACTGCACAAATTTAACCAGAGACTCAAAGGTGTAGAGACCCAGGCGGTCATTACCATAGTTGGACAGGTGAGTCATGAAGATGCTGATCTGTAGGTGGGATGAGATAAGCATATTTACATACAAACTTGTATTTCCATCACAAAGGTTTCACACAAACTAAAGTACAAGGAAAGCTAAAAAGATCACAGTTTTGTTAGCATGTTTAAAAAAAAACACAAAAACACCACTGCTAATGCAGTCTAAAATCTAATTATTAATTAAAAGAGTAAATAAAATACAGCAAACAAAAAAAGTCACAATTGCCTGCTGCTGCCTGCGGCTACTTACTGGGTTGAGGAGGACAGTGAGGAAAAGCTCTCCTCCGCGGATACTCTTGTCCAGTTCGCGGGAGCCTCCTGGGTATTCATTATAGAAGATAGTGTGGGTGAAGAGTCCGCATGTCTGCCTGGGCAATACCTTCACTCGGAGAGAGAGAGAGAGAATAGATAGACAGAGAGAGAAGTTGAGGCACCTGTTGAGCTTTCCCAAGGAGATAGTCTAGTTTTCAAGCTCTAATAATTTGCACATAGAGTTGAGGACGGAACAGAGGCATACTATAGCAGAGAGCGGAGCTTGCTCAAGGGCATAAGTGTGGTTGGTTTAAAAAAAATAATAATATACACACATACATATACATATACATATATATATATACACACACACACACACACACACACACACACACACACACACACACACACACACACACACACAGTGGGGTATGAAAGTTTGGGCAGCGTTGTTCATTTTCCTGATTTACCTTTATAAAGCATTGATTGTTTGGATAAAAAAATTCCGTTAAATTTATCATATAGGGGACAAACACAGTGATATTTGAGAAGTGAAATGAAGTTTATATGATTTACAGAAAGTGTGCAATAATTGGTTAAACAAAAGTAGGCAGGTGCATAAATTTGGGCACTGTTGTCATTTTATTGATTTCAAAACCTTTAGAACTAATTATTGGAACTCAAATTTGGTTTGGAAAGTTCAGTGACCCTTGATCTCCATACACAGGTGACTCCAATTATGAAAAAGAGTATTTAAGGGGGGCAATTGTAAGTTTTTCTCCTCATTGCATCTTCTCTCAAGAGTCGCAGCATGGGACTTTTAAAACAACTTTCAAATTTATATAATAACCAACTTTCAAAATGACCTGAAAAACAAAAGATTGCTTTCACCGTTTCATGGTTTAGGGGAAGGATGCAGAAAGCTATCTCAGAGATTTCAGCTTTCAGTCTCCACTGTGAGAAACATTGTGAGAAAATGGAAGACCACAGGCACAGTTCAAGTCAAGGCTCGAAGTGGCAGACCAAGAAAAACCTCGAATAAACAGAAGCAAAGGATGTTGAGAACAGTCAGAGTCAACCCACAGACCAGCACCAAAGCCCTACAACATGATCTTGCCGCTGATGGAGTCACTGTGCATCGTTCAACTATTCGGCGCACTTTACACAAGGAGATGCTGTATGGGAGAGTGATGCTGAGGAAGCCTTTTCTCCGCCCACATCACAAACAGAGCCGCTTGAGAACACAGCACTCCAAGAAAAACACCTGCTACCTACAGTAAAATTTGGTGGTGGTTCCATCATGCTGTGGGGCTGTGTGGCCAGTACAGGGACTGGGAATCTTGTTAAAGTTGAGGGACGCATGAATTCCAAGCAATATCAGCCGATTCTGGAGACCAATGTCCAGGAATCAGTGACAAAGCTGAAGCTGCGCCGGGGCTGGATCTTCCAACAAGACAACGACCCTAAACACTGCTCAAAATCTACTAATGCATTCATGCAGAGGAACAAGTACAACATTCTGGAATGGCCATCTCAGTCCCCAGACCTGAATATTATTGACAATCTGTGGTGTCACTTAAAGAGAGCTGTCCATGCTCGGAATCCATCAAACCTGAATGAACTAGAGATGTTTTGTAAAGAAGAATGGTCTAAAATACCTTCAGCCACAATCCAGACTCTCATTAGAAGCTATAGGAAGCATTTAGAGGCTGTTATTTCTGCGAAAGGAGGATCTACTAAATATTGAGTTAAGATTTTTTTTTTGGTGCCCAAATTTATGCACCTGCCTAATTTTGTTTAGACAATTATTGCACACTTTCTGTAATTCATATAAACTTAATTTCACTTCTCAAATATCACTGTGTTTGTCCCCTATATTATATATTTAACTTAATTTGTTTATCCAAACAATCAATGATTTATAAAGGTAAATCAGGAAAATTAACAACGCTGCCCAAACTTTCGCACCCATTACAATAGAGTGAGAGTACTGATGAAGAGAACTGTCTTTGCAGGTGCTGCAGTAGCTTGTCTCTCACCTGTATTCCATTGTGTATGAAGCCCCTGCGATGGCGTGCTGGCCTCAGGTGAGGGTACTCCTCTGTGCTGGTCACTTTGATCCCCCAAATGCTCTTCCAGGCTTCATAGAGCTGGCTATGTACTGGATATACCCCTGAGTGGTGAGGGGACACCGCATAGCCCATATCTGTGGGGATCCCATGCTCCTGAAGGAGGCAAGCAAAGAAAGAGGAATTAGGAAATAGAAAAGCAGCGTGAACCGCGTAACTAGTGTTTTACAGTATACCAATAATACAAAAGGTATTGTAACACCTGCATATAAAAATGGTATAGCAGGCCATTTACTTATCCCTGTACTATGAATGGCAGTGTCTTACGTATTTTCTATTAGTTGTGTCGATGTGGCACAAAGAGGCAGTGTGTGCACACTCTGCTTCCACTCCCTACAGGCAAACTCAGGGTGCCAGAAAACACAGGCTGCTAATACAAGCACTTTTGTCGACACCAGTATTCTAAACTTCATTTTAGAAATTCATAGTAAAAAACAAGCATTCAATTTAAAAAGCAGCACTGCTGCAGCTGTCTGCATCACAGAGCTGTCACTAGGACATCACTATTGTGTGGGGATTTTAATGATTTTGTAATAAATTATTTTGCATTATTATTTTGAATTATTTGCATTCTAATGATAAATAACAAAATAACTGAAAACAATCAGCTTCAACATATAAATTAGGGCCTCGTCACGTGTGTGATGGAAAAAAAATCATTTAAACACACCACAGAACCACTTGTACTCAAACCACACAAAACTTTTTCTTTTTCTGGATATTCTCTAGAAAAGACACCACCACAGGGATCACTGCCTCTTACAGGAGCTGAAACTGAACTAGTGATTTTGTAGGCATTGCCAGATATCAGTGGGGTATTTGCTTTGTTTTAGCTCTGCACAGCCATATTATTGTCAATATCTGTTGTCTTAAAAGACTTTGTGCTCTGGTGATTTCTTTTCTGGATTAGCAGATGATTCCCTAGACACGCAAGACAAGAAAAAACCTACAAGAAAAAACCTACGACAAAAATTTAAATAATAATAAAAATAAATAAATAAACAAAAAAAACATTCAGTGTTTAGTGTCCCCACCTTTACTACCTACTGCTCCCACTCTTTGGGTAACTTGCTTTAAGTTCCCCCCCCCCCCCCAAGACTTTTGAAGGTATATTTTTGACACTGGAAAAAAGATGGAAGCATTCAGTACTATCTAATATATTCCCAATTACATCAGAATCATCAGTGTAAACACATTTACATCTCAGATGCCGAGTTTCCGTGCTGCTTTAAACAAATTTTCTTTTTCCTAATCTGTTTTTGTTTTTAGAAGCTTCTTGACAGCTGTGGATCATTTTAGAACCACAGCACTGAGTTAGCGCGCTGCTCAATGATGTAAGCTTTACGCACTGTTTATCTTGTGGTGACAGTTCTGGTAATCTACCGGTTTTTGGCCAGTTGTGAATTATATGAGTGTAATTCTCACTTGCTGTCATAGGAGCAACTGTCTGGGAACATTTTGTTAGGAGAATATAGCTGTGATATGGTTTTTGCCTTTTTCCTGACACTAAACATTTCATAATTGGCATTTAAGGGCTGCTGACTTTTGCACATTCCTGCTACACAGTAACTTTCTCAGAAGCCTTATATAAAGGTAGTGAGCCAATGCAATAAGTTATATGGGGAAATCGTCTCAAAACCAGTTCATTAAGAACTGAATGTATTCTGTGTGAAAGATTTATCCACCGACTGAAGATTTGAATCCATTGTCTAGAACTGGCACAGACAATTTGTACCACATGGGGGCAACAGAAACACACCTTTAGAAAAGAAAGTTGGTAGGGTACTTGATGTTCCTGCAAACTCTAGGGGTCCAAGGCATTACTCTCTCTCTCTCTTTGTATGTGACCCTATCCGGGGGCAGCGTGTGTGCGCGTGCGCGCAAGTTTGTCCTAGTCAAGGTCCTTGCTAAGGAGAGCCGTTTGCAGGCTCATTAAGCTCTGATGAAGGAGCTTTGTCTTCCTTGTTGACCAGCACAGTGGAGAGAGAGCATGTCAGTGTCTGGTGTAAGGACGGGATGTGACAGAAGGATTAGGGAGCACAGGAGCGGTCTGGTTTGTATTCACAGCAGACTCTTGCTCTGTCTGCCTGCCTGTGGGCCATATCCCACTCCAACAGCCACTTTACACCAGGGTGTGCTCAATTTCAAGAGGAGAATCTCAGTGTCCTTTCTGGAGCTCAGATAAACTAAATCAAGGACAAAAAGGGGATTCTACTGATACAGAAGTGATGAAACAAAATATAAGCCCTTACAGTGCAGAACCTGAACAGTGGAAGCAATGTCTATTAAACAGGAAAGTCTAACGGACAAAACTGGACAAAAAAAACAAACAAAAACAAACAATTTAATGACCAGGGAACACATCTATCACCAAAAAGTGAATGGAATTTAAGTTCATGGATGTTCTTCCAGTCAACATTACACAGGACGTTCAGCAGCTACTGTGTATAAATAAGAAACATTAAGACAAAAATGACTAACCTGTGCAAACAGCTTGTTGAGCCTCATCTGCTCAGAAAGCACACTGACATTGTGGAAAAGATGTGGTTGCATGTGACTCCACATGTGGGGAAACCACCAGAACTCCTCCTTGTGCTGCAGCAACATGTCATCACCCTCATCCTCCTCCTCAGTACCTATCCACACAAACACACAAGTTAGAAGTTCAAGTTTACCTAAACAAAGTGGCCTTTGTAGGATATTTTATTGGAGAAACTCTTAAAATGTACCTGAATAGTAGAACTTTCCAGAGAACCCAAGGTTGAATGTAAAGTTGGGGACTAGCATTCGTAGCTTGCTTTGTGTGTTGAGCAGAGCCTGGAAACAAAGAGCTTTTAATTAATTCTAAGAGTCAGTTACTGCAACAAAGGCAATATAAAGACTTTCTGTTAATCCAGTTGCATCAAACTGTACATTTAAACTTATAGTAAATCTCAATGAAATTTAATCCTGTCAAACATTTAGACTGAACTCAGATTGAAACATTATTTAGGGATTCAAATGAAAGTAAGTTTCAACTTGAGTGGTTTAAATATTATAAAAAAAGTGTTAAAAAAAACTCTCTTAAAACAACATGCAGGATTTGGTCCAAATATATAATTAAAGAACAGTTTTGTAACGTTGGATGGGCTTCGGACCACTATATTTGCCTTTTGCAAGGGCATTGAAAAAGTATTTGAAAAGAACTTAGTCAAAATTTTTCAGTTGAGGTCTGAACACTAAGCCAGGTCTTTTCGTAAAGACTGGCTGATTATTATAAAATCTTTATAGGAGTACTCCTAGCAGCACTTGGTTTGCATAACCCGATGTTGAGAAGCTTCTAACTTTTTCAAATAAAGCCCTTGTTGGTGCCACTGACAATACATATTTCCAGAGCATGCGCATTCTTATCATACTGTTTACGATAAGAGATTTAATTGAAATAAAATAAGTTAGTAACATCCGCTTACATAACTGTATTAAGACAAACTACCAACAGATGGCAATGTGGTGCTGAGACAGGGGAGGACATTTCAGCACTTTGGGCAGATCAACAGACAGAAAAGGACATAAAATATGCATTTGCATTTATATTTCCTATGCCTGCAGGCGACAGGTCAAAATACGAGTACTCAGGAAAGCCGGCCCTTAAAGAGAAACCTTTCCAGAGTCACAATCGCTGTGCAAACGACTTGCGCCGTGACGTTTAGAATAAAACCTTGAAAAATCATGAAAGAGATATGAGAGGAGAAATGAATAACAGCAGAGATCCAGCACAAATCAAACAACAGGGAGAGATACCGCTCCGCCACAGATCACACACAAACGGAGAGCGATAGCCGCTACGGCATCACAAATCACTCCATGCTGAGAGAGGGAGAGAGAAAGAGAGCGGGAAAATAGAGAGAGAGAGAGAGACACTGTCGCACGGCAGGATAGGAGATGCCATCGCACTCTGATTTAAGAGCCACCGGTGGGTGTCCTTGAGCGTGCATGGATCCACTGTTTGCTCTGCCTTACGAGTGTTTGCTCAGTGTGTCTGTGTAATCCTCCAATTTGTGTGGCAATCTTGCTTCTAGTCGTCAAGATCAGTGAGGGCTGGGTGGGGTTGAGCAAGACGCTCCTGCGCTGAATATATTTGTTTTGAAAGTACTTTTGACTTTGACACAGACGCTTTAATAAAAGTCTGCAAACTGCTCCTGCAGATCATTAAGAATTTAGAGCTGAGAAAATATTTGATTGGGCAAAGAAATTAATCATATATTCAACCATAAGTTATTAAATGGGCTGCAATCCCAAACAACTACTAAAGCGATTGCTATGGCGTGCAGCTATTTCAGACATGATTAACAGCCTTAGGAACTTCAAAGGTCTTAGCTGCTTTAAAATTTGATATAAAAAACACAGAGTATGAGAACAGAACACACAGCAAGGTGAGAAGAACAGGGGTGAGGAATGGGAGAAAAATGGGAGAGAAAAAGGGAGAGAAAGTGAGAGATCAAGAGACAAAGAGAAGATGAGAAAGTTGATAGAGAGAAATAAAGAGTGTGAGAGAAACAGTCAATTGAGCCTGTGGGCCCAAGGGCCAGAGGTCAGAACCCAGCCCATCACCATGGCAACAACATCCATCTCCATATTTCACCAGAGCTTACGCTGGGATCAGGCAGTTGGTTGTGGACACGAGCATGCCTCTTCATCACCTTACGAGGCCCCCGTCTTCTTTAAAACATTATTTCATTTCATGCTTTCATTACAGATTCCAAAACTAAGCACAGCTTGTTAAGGTTAGTGAAGAGTGCAGACTGAACTGAAATGCTTATATGACTAACTGTGAAAGCAAGCGAGCAGGGCCTGATGACCATCATGAACATTCATGCCCTCTAGCTTTCAAATGACTGCCACATTAGCATTCTTGGACTATCCATTTATATAAGGCCATGGTCTGCTCCCACTCAACTGTCAGGAAACCCCACGGCGAGTCAGTGCTACACACTGCCTAAAGTTGGTCTTTCACACAAGATTTCAGCTTCTCATTAATTGTGGGTTCAGGATAGGGCTGGGAAATACAGAAATACCCATCATGACAAATTATGCCACAATACGCTCATCGTAATGCTGCTGTAATGTTTTATTACAAAGATAACATCTCATCAAGACTGGATTTGGCATAACAGTTTGTTGAACATTAAATAACCACTGTAGTGTATGTTAATATCAGTACTTATTTAAATATGCCCCACATCAACTGCTGCCACAAGGTTGGAAGCATATGATGTTGTAATATTGCTTTGTATTCTGTGGATTTAACATTGCCCTTCATTGGCACTATTGGGCTGAGCCCAAATTCAGAAAAACGCTCTCTTACACTTAAATTCGTAGTTGCTACTATTCATTTTGTGGGGTAGCATTTTCCTGCCATCCACAAAAACACAGATTCATACATTAAACAAATCAACCTAACAGTGTAAAAACCAAAGTGTAGTTCATCATAGTGTAGCATGATCTTAGGCTTGTGTGCAGCTGCTTGGCAATGGAAGCCCAATTAATGGCAATACCAATGCAAAGTCCTTGTACCAGCTTTGCTTCCAGAGTGGCCTGGAACTCTGTAGTGAGTCATACACGAGTAGATAGTGCTTTAGCACTCCAAGGCCTCACTCTGTTAGTGTGGTGGCCTACAGTTTTGTGGCTGAGCTATTGTTGCATCTAGACCGTGCCATTTCACAATAGCCTGGTCCTAGTTCAGAATTTACATTGTGTTAACTTGTCCCAGATGATGATGATACAAGACTACATATTACACAGCAAGAAAAAGACTGAAAAAAGAAAAAGCAAACAGCAATTGGAGAATAAATTCTTCCCCCGATGTATCCCAAGAAAAATGACAAATCTAAATTCTGGGTGGTAGATCGTCGGACTACACAAAACACGCCTTAGGCAACCGTGACAGCCTGTGCTGAGGGATCAACTTTGGGAAATGGACATGAGGATACATTTATCCTTTTTCTGATTAACTAACACTTATCCCTACAGGGCTGAGTACAGCTGACAGTTACAGCCCTCGCTAAGCCTCTAACTACAGCTGACATGTCAAGAAGTTCTGACTCTAAAGTCAACTTCAGCAATTTCACAATAAATCCATGCTGGAGTAGAACAAGCTGCCCGGCTACACCGAGCACCATACACCATCTTTTGGAACAAATACAGCAATCACACTCAGCACATCGGATATCCATAGCAAAAGCACCATCTGCAACCAAATAATTAATTAAGCAAGTTTTGTTTGGGAAGGGAAGGGTGTAATGACTTCAAAAGCCATTCTGTCGATGTGTGTGTGTCACATTGGCATTCTGAGTGTATGTGTGAAGTGTGAGCGAGTGGGTGGAAATCAGCTTTAGTGCTTAAGAGTCACTGCTGAGGCAGCACACACGTAGCGAGAACAGACACGATTAGGCCTGCATTAGACAGGCTTGTTTGTGGCCGCTATGCAACACCACTGCTCGAGCAGTGAGGTGCACTAGGGATGAATGATGCTATCAGAATCACATCAACAAGTAAGGGATTGCTAGATATTTACACGCTGGAATCAGATTTCATTTGACTGATAAATCAAATCCATGATGACATTTATTGCACTGAAAAGAATGTTTGGGCACCCTGGCAAAAACATAATATTAATTGTATTGCATTTATAACTTTATAAAAATTAACACAATTTTAATGGTAATGCAGAAAATATGGTTACGTAGGCCAGTCACAATCACCACAATCACCTGATCGCAACTGCTGCTACAATTACTTTCCACAGTTCCCCAATCATATTGGTGCTGTCCAATGAAAAATATGTACTCCATTTTTGTTGTTTTTACTTTTATGCATCAGTTGAACACAGCAGCTGCTGTTTACACTGTGTGATAATTTCATGATGAATGGACCAAAAGAAATGGCCCATACTTGCTTGGAATACGTCTGGTTCCAGTGACTTACGCTCAAACTAAGGCTTTTGGCCTCTCCTGTAAAGCTGCCGTTTTGGAGATACTTGTTTTTCTTTGGACAGTGAGGAAATGTTTATGTCAAAACAGAATATGGATTGGTTGTGTTTCATTTGGGTTGTGACACTAGCTGGACACTTTAAAGAGCAGCTGTAAGTAATGTTTGTTTATTTAATACTAAAACAAAGTATCAGCAGCCAGGAAGTAAGAAAAACCATTTTTGGTCAAATTAAAAACATAACTAAACTGTTTGTCAGCTAAAATATTATGATCACGACAGGACATGATTTATTTCAGTACAGATTTTTAAATCATCATCATTTCATTATTAAATAATGTCTGTATTTAAAAACATTTTATTAGCAATTAAAAACAGGAGGACAATAACACTATTTTTTGTATCTAAAGCTAAATCAACACACTGATATGATGCACATTCACTGATGGGTAGCGCTAATGCGCTAATACAGTGCAATGGGGGGGTTAGGGGAGGCGAGTACAAAAAAAAACAAAAAAAAGTTTATCGCGTGTCAGATATGAATGCTGGCCAATTATAATGACTGGTCATTACAACAGTGTTTTCCAGTAGAGTCCCTTGGAGACCCTCCAAATGTCCAAATGTTTGCTCTATCCCAATTCCCAAAATACCTAAATTAAACCAGCAATCAAGAACAGTGAACAGCGACATGCAGAACCAGAACGTCCCTGAAGACTGAACTGGAAAACGCAGAACTACAGCCGACATGTTTTAGTCTGATAGCAGGCGACACACAGCAATTAACCTGAAACTAAAATGTGTAGTACTGTTTTCCCACATTCATTTCACCTCCCTGATAAATATTAAATACTTCTGAGGGTTTTAGTTTTTGCCTCTTTCAATTGAAAAAGGTAATGTCCAAGTTCTGCCATGTATTGGACTGGCAAGAGAATTTGTCATATTGCTTCAGGTCCAAATTTTGGCTTCAGACCTGCTATAAAGGTCAGGAAGACAGAAAGGCCTGCTAATCTTTACAGTCACAAACACAATGAGAAGTCATTTTGCAAAATGTATAAATGATGAACAATCATATTTTGATGAACACAAAACTGTACCTACATAAACTATTCCTAAATGGCTAGTCATCAGAGCTAACACCACAATAGCAACAAAACGGAGTGTTATGTGGCTGAATTAAAGCAACAGTTATTGTTGTCTCAAGGGCAGGATGACACTAACATATCACCAGACTGGAATTTTATTTCTAGATGCTCAGAAGGCAACATACATTCTATCATACTGAAAACACAGCAGTGAAACCTTGATGAGTTCTGCAGGATTTTTCCATCAAAATTCCTTTTACATTTTGCTTGTAGGATCATGCCTATAATTATCTTAAACATACAAATATTTGGCATTAGCTCAGGTGTTCACAGCAGATATTCAGTCATTTAAAAGGGGCTTATTTTAATATCCTGCTTCTGTAAAATCCATATGGCAAAGAGTGCTGGCCTAAAGACCTTACTGTACATTGCACATTTCCAGCTTTCACAAAATCCAGCAGTGAAACTGTGAATTTCACTCTTGCATAAAGTACTTAGCGGACACACCATGTTTACACATTGTCACACATTCATCAGGGTTAAACTCTCAAGTTGTCTTTGGGGATAAGTGTTACATTAGATGGGGCTACGTTCATGATAGAATGGAGTCATGGTGAACGCATGCCCGGATAACAGTCTCCCAATGTCTCTTCTCACTATGATGCATTTCTTGCTAGCATTACTAACCTGTCCACAATTTTCCTGTCCTATTATATTTTCACAATATCACTTTGTGTGCGTGTGTGTGTGTGTTATTTGGACATGACTGAACTCTGGAGAAAAGGGCAGGGAACATGTGAAATGATTTTTTCAGTGTTGGGGAAAAGTTTCTTTTACTCAGTAGACTTTGTAGCAGAAGGTCGATTTTAGACAGCTAATACTTTATACCATCGCCATCTGAAAGTAAAAGCAATGTCAGTAGATCTTTCGTTAAGGCAATCTCAAGGTCAGTACAAGATTGTATCTCAACCTCCAAGTGTAAATGTCGTAACAGATTGGCAGGCAAAATCCATGTTGCTGTAATACACATCTTCAGATTGTATTTCTCCACACATTCGCAAACTGTATGTGAGTTTATGCAAACTGAGCTCTATACATTGCACATCAATTAACGCTACACAGCCAGCATAACAATTAAGGACCTTTGTAACATTTTTTTTCTCTTAAGCATCCCCCGTGTATGCAACACAGTGGTGCCAACTTAGTCAAACTTAATTGATGTAGGGCTAATTAACTGGCTGATTGACTCGAGCAAGCCCTCATTCCACTCTATGGTAGAGTGGCATACAGCCACGCTGACAGCAAGCTCTTTTTTTTGCTGAAACAACAACTTCCTCCTTCTCAGTCCCACCGCTCTTACATTCCACAGCATCACTGTTGTCAGTGCAAATGCCTAATTCATTATCCTATTATTTCTCATTAAAAAGCATTCATTTGCTTTGATTTGTTTGAGAGAGGGGGACCTCCGGGCGATGTCTCTTTTAGCATAGAAAACATGCTGATGTGGTTCAAGCATGTGCTCTGCGTTTTATCTGTTAAGAACCAATGGCCCCTCAAGGATTTTGCAGACGGCACTATGGTTTGCATTTTTGTGAATGGCTAAAATAACACTTAATCTGATAATGAGGTCTGAGGGATTACTCCCACTGTAGCAGGGCATGAATACGCCAACTTATTCGAAATCAGGCCTTTCGGGCAAAGGCTGCAATAAAGAGTAGGTTAAAAAGCACCTCGTCCAAATGAGCCTATTATCCCAGTGGGATGCTTTACCAAGTGCAATCATTACAAGTGTTTGCTGTGTGGTCCTTTCTACCCAGTCACACCTCGCTGCTTGGGGCATCATCTGCCTGGCCTGCTGTTCCACAGCTCACTGGAGCAGGTGGGGAAATAGTGGGCCTGAAGCACCTGCTTTAGTTTAGCCTGTGCAGTAGTAGGCTGCACTATATTTTAGGAAAGATATTTAAGGAGCAGATTTCTGGGTTTAAAAAGGACAAACAACTGATGACTAATAAAACAGGGAACAGTGCAGAGGAGGGGCAGAGGGCAGTCTTTTGGACAGTAAAGTAATTATAAACAAAACAAAAAAGCTCGTATTGCGTAATAATCCAAGTACTTCAAAGCAAAAAAAAGTGTAAAAATACAGACACTGACCTTCACATCCGACACCTTCATGCGTGTTCCTTCCTTGCCCACAAAGATGTCATCAACATCCACAAGTATGTGTCTTTCCAGGGATAGGCACAGTCTCTTTCCTGTTAGATATGCAATGGAATCTACAAAAATCAACTTATGCAGCCAGAATGAAAGGTTGTTGCCAAAGAGAACTCTCTGGATGCCATCATGAAGGCCCAGGTCTTGAATCACCGTGGCATGCAGGACTCGATTGGGACCCAGGTGAGCGAGGGCTTCTGATGACTTGGTGCTTGCTAACAGGACAGGTTCGTAGGTGCTGTGGTTGGACTGGAACACAGTCCAGTCGTCCCCTGGCAGTGGCCCTTGCTCCACCTCGTTGGGCTTGGTGATGTAGAGCAGCGGAGCAGCCGGATTGATGCGGTAGTCTCTCAGGCCAAGGTTGGAGTGAAGGAAGAGCGGGAAGCCCTTGAGCTGTGCGCTAAGCAGCGAATTTTCATTGGCTTTGAAAAAGCCAATGATGCCTACGCTGAATTCCAAGCAGTACTTGTCCAGCAGGTCACGATTCCAGGCGTCCAGGTTGACGTATTTGAGAATGTTCTCATAGATTACAAGAGCGTATCGGCCTCGGTCACGCTCCATCAGTGTTGGCATGTCCCCCTTGCTGGGGGCAACCTCTGTGTGGTACCGGAAACGGCTGGACTCCAAGATCGCCACAATCTCCTGGCCTAGTTGCGAATAGATGCTCTCCACAAATACCAGCACCACGGGCTCAGTGCGAGAATTGTCTACTGGCTTGACTGTCCTCTGGTGACTGCTAAAGGGAGGTAGAAAAAGGGGGGCCCGCTGTGCCCCTTCCCCTGCAGCCACCACCCCACCACAGTCACTGAAGGGCAAGGGAGGTGCCTCCTTTATCTTGGGGCTATTGCTGATGTAGTAGGCCAGGAAGGCCATAGAGAGCAGGCAAAAGACGATAAGTACAAGGATGAGGCGGTGGAGCTCCAGCTGCCTGACGCCCCGCAGGAGCTTCCACAGGCCCATGGCCGCAAAGACAGAGCGGGACAGGGGCAGCGGTGGGGCAAAGCAGCGCCTTGCAGCCAGAGGAAGAGGAAACAGGGGGTAAGGAAGAAAGAGGAAAAGGGCTGAGCAGCACGCAATGGCACAGACTTCGGGCAAGGAGAAGCCATTTACGCTAAGTCACCATGGCCCCCATAGCCCATGACGCGCCACTTGCTATAAATGCTGTCTCCGGCCACCTCAAGTCAATGTAGTAGCTTCTCCGAAGGCTGCCGGACTGCTGTGTACTCACACACGAGCACACACTCTTTCTCCGGCACACTCTGTATCAGCTTCGTTTTCAGCTCGGCTTAAGAGGATTGGGTTTCTCGCTCTCGCTCCTTATGATACTCCTCCGCCTCCACCTCTCCTCAAAGGATCAGCTGTTTCTCTCCTCTCTCACCGCTCCGCTTTCTCGCACTCCGACAAACATGTACCTCTCGATATGACACAGGCTTCTTTATGGTCAGTAACGGAGCCGGGCAGTTGATGGTCCGTCAATAAGGGTGCCGTCAGCAGTGGCTTCCCCTAAGGTGTCAAGCACAGGGGTAGGAGGATGAACAGCACCCCCTGCAGATGGCCAGCCTGGCCATGGTCAGTATTCCTGAAAGAGAGAGATAGGGGTACAAAAGAGTTAATGTTTTGTACATTTGAAACAGCGGCTACTTTATAATACCTCATAGCCACCTAGTTTATCTATGCAGTCGCTTATAAAATTACAGGGTAATCTGCATACAGCATAGAAGGAAGAAAAAACTGAATCTACTGTCAAAAATGTCATTTGTTATAATATCCAATACATATCTAAAAGAACACTTTAAGAAATAGAACAATCAAAATCCTGAGGGAGGGACCAGATTAAAGGCCATCAAGAAGTATTTGAGTGATATACCCTCTGTAAAACCAATACTCTGTCAATGCAAAACCACAAGAGCAAAACCACATCCGATCATCTGATTCCAGATTCTTCCACATCACCACGTGATTTTGCCATTAGGGCCCCTCCTGACATGGTCCACCATGTACGCTCACTAGGTCAAGCGCTTTCTCATGGCTCCTAAAATAGCTCGTCATAACGTCCACGTGTTGCCTCCCTCCCTGTACAAAGATAGCATTACAGGTAGGAGAGGAAAAGTCTTCCTTTACAAACAACTGGACAAAGGCATTTGATTGACCACTTTTAATCAGGCCATGACCATTTTGTTTATGTTTGGGGTGGGGGACACTCTGTGCATGTCTGCAGGCAGGAGGCCTAAGCACAGTACAGTGTCCCACAGTAACCCAATGCCGTGAGAGTGTGTGAAAGTGTAGTCCTGTTGGTAAACTAATGAATGTCTTCGCCATAATGACCACCATAGAGGAAAGCAAGTCCGGAGTTACGGCCAATGGGAGCCTTTGTTGCAGCTAAAACAAAACATAAGCCAAGCCTTTAGCCACCCATCGCTCTCTGATGTGATCAATGCCAGCCACGCTTTCACTGTAAATCAGAGCCAGCACTTAAAGGATCAGTTTTCTCGCAAATGAAGAAATGCAGCCTAACCAAGGCCAAAGGCACCTTGACTAACAGAGATGAAAAAAACAAAAAGACATCATAACAGGTCACACACCCCACCATCTCTTACCCTGTGCACTCACAGAAGAAGAAAATCCTAGTGCCTGCTTGTGGCTGCTAAGGAGCTAACAAACAAACAGGTTAGGTGGGTTGGAGAATGAGTGGATTGGGGGATGGGGGCACTTTTGGAGCACCTAATTTATCAACCCCACTACCCAGCTCAGTGAGGAGAGCATCCTGAAACTGGAACCTGAACTATTATTAGCCTGAGAAAAACCTCACCTCCCTGACCACTTCCCAGCACTACAAGAGCTTAGTGGAGCCTTGAGGACTTCCTAATAATGCACCCACTACTTGATGTGGCTGGTGTACTGTCAGGGTAAAGCACAGACAATAACCCTACACTCTTCAACAGATTAAAAATGTTGACTGTGGCCCGTTTATTCTACTGATCAGTGTAAATCATAAAGCCTGGGAGTTTAACAGCTATGAATTTATAGTGTGCAGCGATGCTGATGATGTGTGACAAAGTACCCACAAACCTATATATGAGGTTATTCCTGAACTTTAAATTCAATTAAAGAGCTTTTAATTTCAGCTCCCTGTCTTGTGTAATGATAACACAGCACCCAGCGCAGGGTACGCTAATCCTGATTTATTTTTGATATGAAGCAGAACAGGAAATGATCAGGAGGGCCACGCATATCTTCTGCTTATTATGCTGCAACTCTAGGTAAACAAACACATTTGCGGAGCTGTGGTGAGCATGAACAAGAACGGAAATGAGATGGAGAGCAGGAGAAGGGAAAGAAGTGAGAGCATGCACATAAAGCAAGAGCTAGACAGAGTGAGAGCAACAGAGAAAGGGAGGGAGCGAAGAGGAAAGGGGAGCAAGAGAGCACACAAGTGTGAGAGAGCAAGACAGAGGAGCAAGAGAGTGACAAAACGAATGAGTGTGAGAGAGCGAGAGAGAAAATTAGCCTGGTGCGCGTGTCAGAGTGCGTGAAGCTATGGAGACAAAATTTCAGTCTCACCTCATTCTAACAGTCTTAACTAGTGAATCCCTGTGACAAACACAACAGGGGAAAAATCCCACATCATTATCACCACGATTAATACAGCAGCCAGTGCTTTAGAATCAAATCAAAAGCAAATTCAGCATGACAGCTGTTCTCCAACATGCTATAACTAAAAAAGCCTTCAGGAGGACAGCATCTGACCTCCACACACAGCCGCATCTCCCCCAGGTCTAAATAAGACGTGACGGCCATTAGAGGGAGCATTTAGGGGGCTGACAGAGGGGAAAGGAAGAGAGGAAAGAGGGGGAAAAAAAAATTACATCCAGACATTGGGTGAGAGAGGACAGCTCAGTGTTTGCTCATACAGACCCATGTAATCACCACTTCATAGTGCTCAGGGGAGTGCTGAGTGCTCCCTGCACTGCTTATTTACATGTTGTCTCTGCTCCACTGCCCCTGATCCAACTAATCAGCTAATTAACAAGTCCATCCTGACTTTAGGACCCTGTTTACACCTGGTCGTTTCATGCCTCTTGAGTAACAGGATTATATCTGGATAAAGATTACCCACATAAAAATGCAGATGGAAATGCACCCCAGATGCATTCAAAACAGATTTAAAAAGGCACAACCCCCTTCCGGAGGTCTGAACTGCATTTTAGCCAGATGCACAGTAAAGCGTTCCCAATTCTGGGACAATGCTCCATTACTCTACGGTGTAGTTTCTGATGTGCTAGGAGTGCGGAAAGTAATAATGAGTTCTGTTAGCTTACTTCACCAACCTGCACGTCATGCTAGTAGGCTAGCTTTTAACCGTTACTTTGTCTCACTTTGCTATACATAATACAGTTATGATGTACAACCACACAGCGTTTTGCACTTCGGGATGGAAAACTTTTCTTTTATTACTATTTGCATAAAAATGTAGAACAAAGGGATGGGGGCGGGAGGATTCATGATTTCATTGCTCTCTTCTACATGCCACTTGTTTTGCAGAACACGAGTGAAGTTGTGTTGTGCATGAATGCTGCGAGTATGCTGATGAACTGTTGTAAAGGTGTGGTTTAGCTTGACGAAAAAGTTAAGTCTGCTGCTCTGTTTAGTACTTTGTCATTAGCTACTAAAAATATTAACGTCAAAAAGATTTAAAGTGTCACGTCATTGTTGTAGTTTGAAGACAAAATGAAAAATTAATTAGCATGTTATGCTAGTTTTGAAAAGGCTTCCTGTTAGCATAAACTGATTGTTTACAGGTTCTCTTTTACTTTTTCATTATTAGCCATGAAGCCTGGGCCATAGAGTTATGGAACTGCATATTGTTGATGATTGGTGAGTATCTTCATGCCAATGTGGAAAAGGTAATAAACCCTGTTAAGAAAAGAAAAAAAAGACAGAACTAGAGAGGACTAATTTACCGTTAAGCTAGGTTTATAATTGGCACTAAAGTGTGTA
Source organism: Prochilodus magdalenae (assembly GCA_024036415.1). NCBI lineage: Eukaryota > Metazoa > Chordata > Actinopteri > Characiformes > Prochilodontidae > Prochilodus > Prochilodus magdalenae. Next base: position 34,278 of record JAMWET010004534.1, read on the forward strand.
CGTTTGGGACTGTTACCTATAAGCTTTTTTTTTTTTAACTAGAAAATATTGTGCTAGTTATTTTTAGATATCTTCCTTTCCTAACTGTTGTGTAATTCATCATGTTACCCCACCTGCAGAGTTCACTTTTGTCCTGTTTAAGGAAACAAGAGTGTCAGTTGCTGGAGACCCTGGCTCTAAATGTAGTATAGCACCCAGCAAGCTAATGCTTGTTAACATGCACTTGAACAACACACAAGCTAATCCTAAGGAATCCTTCACCCCGGCATTGCATGTACACAGATGGGTTAAGCTGCACATTAGCAGCAGGTGTGAGCAGATAGATGGGTCTGGTTCTTTACACTGAGACTGGCTTTGTTATTTCTCTGCATCCATGCATGTGCCGTGCATGCTCAGCCTTGTCTGCACGCACCTCTACCTCCTCATTGCTGAACGAAGCCCTTTTCCGTTCTTTGACGCTCTCTCCCTTTGCACAATGCAAGACAAACCGTATACTTCCTGAGATCAATAAAGACAAGCTGCAGAACACGGTCACTACCCGGTTCCCTGTTTCCCCCGGCCGGCTGCCTGCAGCAGCCACGCACACACGCACGCACGCATCCCAGCGTCAACACAGAGGATGTGGTGGAAAGTCCCTGATGCCTGTCCTACGTGAGAGGGAAGGAAATGAACATTAGCAGGAAGATTTATTAGAGCAACACTATGTAATTAGAGGCAAAACTGAAAGTCTCCCCTCAGGATCCTGTGACACGGTGATTTGCTCAGCTGTTCAGAACAGCACGGATGACTACAAGGGCAGCTTAGGAGCCAAAGCCAGAGGATGTGGCACAGCATAAAACACATGCGCCCGCGTGCACACACAATAGTGCCCACGCACACAACGATCGCGCCCACCAACACCCGTATCAGACATAACGTTAGAACCACCTAAATGTATCTACACTATATGTATACAGCTAAACTTAACACATAGGTGCACCTTGTAGGTTTACAATTACAGACTGTAGTCTCTGTTTCTCTGCATGCCTTGTTATCCCCCAATTTCCCCCAACTCTCCATGTAGTAATTTATTTAAAAGGTCACTGAAATTTGAATTCACCAATTTAGTAAAATTAGTAAATTAAAACAAGTGTTATTTATGGCTATGACTTGTTTTGATTTTTTTTAGGATGTTTCTTCACATATAAATGGAAACCATTCAACAACCCAGGTTAACCTGAAATATTATTATTTATATTATAGTTTATAATAATAATAATTATAGTATAAAATAGTAAAAACAAAAACGGAACGAGGTACAGATAGATCCAAGACATGTCTTGTTTTCTGAAACTGTATCTTGAAACTTGCTTCTCAAAAGGAATTGCAGTTGCAGTCTGGTACCTGTGTATTTACAGGCTCAGTTGTTTAGCCAAATGGAACCATGTTAACATAGTTTGCACCGTTTGTACGCAGCGTTATCTGCACTCATTTGTTGCATTCCAGTATAATGGTTCTGACAATTTTAACCAGTATGCTGCCCAATACTAGTTTATAGTTTATAAATTAGTATTTAAGTATTCTTGTTATGGCTGCACAATATAAGTTATATAAAACATGTCAGTGAATCCTTGATGTGATGTGGTTAAAGAATTACCTAATTAATGTTGACTGAAAGTATTTGGGTCGAGGAAATGTCATGCCTTGATTCATTAACACAAGGTATGACTGGACAGAATGCTCAACAGGCAGTGCAATATGCAGCAATTGGTTCGAGGCTTTTCAAATACTACACACTTTGGTGATATCAAAATTGCAAAGGCTAATACTAAGATAAGAGTATAAGAATTGACATTGTGCAGTCCTACCACACACAAACATACAGAATAGATTTTTAGCATCATAAATCACATACACATAAATCAAATCACGTACAGCTCCTCAAGCAAAGGCAGACCCAGGAGCTCTATAAATGGACTTCTGCATGCATCACTTACACATTACTTTCACCACCTCTAACCTCCAGCCCTGACCAGAAGAACTCATGGGACACGTACTGTCTCGCATTCCATATGCTCCAGTTACTCCATCTTAATTTAACAGCTGATCTGGATACCTAGATTTACTCTGTAGAACAAGTGAGCTTTGGGGGTCTAGAAAAAATCCGCTTGCTGGACACATCCATGTTGCTATATACCAAATGGCTCTAAAGAATGCAGGTAATGCGGTTACCAGCCAGCAGGGGGATTCAGGAAAGAAGAAGTGAAGCAATGATTTCATTCTGAGAACCAGTCAGTTTTACACTGTGTCACGTCCCACACAAAGTACAAGCACACTTTGTGGATGGCTGATAAACACTGCAATGCAACACTGCAAAAAAATACTTTGGTCATACAGAATTTGTTAACCTTAAAGAATGCATCAATCATCACAGGTTCCACTGCGAAAGACTCTTACCTGATCTTACAGATAAATCATGTAACTACTGCAATAAATCTATTCACCTAAAGTGTGTTGGTGTGTTAAATTACAACTGCAGCCAAACCCTGCAGGAAGGCAATGTAAAATGTGATCCTGAAAAGTTACATCAAATTAAGTTTCTAAACATACCTGAAGACTGAACAACTACATGTGTCATTGAAAGGTGACAAGTAGAGAAACCATGTGTTCAGGGTGCATCAGATTAGTAAGACTAAGACCATGTTTAGTCTGCAGGCTAAACAGACAGTTGAGACAACTGTCCACACTGTTATTTTCTAGTGGTCAGACAAGAATTGTGCATCCAGACATCACCATGCTAAATGCAGGGGTAGATGTGGTAATATCATAGCAATTCCCAGAGCACCTCCTTCACTCTGGATTTGTTTTCATTTCATAGTCATTGTTGCTTTGCGTGTGACACAAAAGACACTTTGTAATCAAAACACTTTACAATTTGAGCGTCCAGTGTGTCTAGACTGAGACACATCTGTACATCAGAGTGCGATTGCATTTTAAACCACCTTCAAATGTAGTCTAAACCCGATATAATAAATAATAATAATCACATCGCACAATAAATAAATAAACCCAATCTGGATATGACAAAGTTAACATTTGAGCTGGCAGCCTTAACATAGCCTAAGATATAGAGGTAACTGCTGAGGAAGATTTAGTTTTGACATTTCCAAGTGCTAACAAGTTTTCTGGTCTTTTGTTTCAGCACCTCACTATATGTACACTTCTCTGTCCCCAGAAACAAACCCGAGCCGAACATGTCAGGGAGGTGCTCCTCCATCATATCTAATCGCTGATGCAGCGTCCAGGTTTTTCAGGGTGGAAGTTACTGCACCAACTTGGGTATGGGAGTAGCAGAAGTATAAATCTCTGACCTCACAATAATTCATTTTGATTACCATTTCTTGGGAAGCGATCCAATGCATCACGGAAGGCTTGCCTGAGGGGGGAGGGCTTCTCAGCCAGAAACAGAAGCCTTCATGTGTGAATAAAAAGACAATTCAACTGTGGCTGCAGCTTTTTGAGATGTGTTTGTATGGCAGTATATAACAGTGAGATGCCTGAAATAAAACCATAGGTGCTGCTACTTGTAGGACAGCATGAATGAGGTATCACACAAATCAAAGCTCTTTGTGTGATATGAGGGAGAGGTATGCTCATTCTACATCACCATGAGGCACTGTGCTGGTTATTAAACATGAAGAACAAGCAACCTTTCCTTGATGCGTAGCTCTTGACCGCCAGCTTCAGAGGCCAAACTATAGTAACACCCTTTACTCCTGCAAGGTTACATTTGAAAGTTGGGTTTTGTGTTCTGTATGGTTGCGAATCCTACAGAACACGTTTGATTTTAGCTTTTACTTAAACACCAAATCACTTAGACTTATTCTCTCAAGATATATCCTGTCAACACATGTAATTTATGCAGCAGTTAGCTAGCTTAGTGTAGTGTGTGGTATGTCTATGAGCTATAAATAGCTTAGCCAAAACAATAGATTTCCAAACACAACAAAACAGGCTTGATTTCGGCTTCGTCACTCCAACACCAGATAACCGTCTTCATATTCTTTAGATATAATGATACCCAAACATGCGCCAGACTACAGAGCTGTTATCATGCTAGCTGGACAGAGAACCCAAGATGCTGTAGCTGGTTGGGCAAATCCCTCCCAAACCACCTCCCAAACATTTTTTTCTGAAGACAAAAGGGAAAAACGGTAAAACAATAATATTAAAAGTGATTAAAAGTGACAGTCATTAGCTTGATTACAAAAAGACTAAAGTTAATAAGCATACATTTTGATTACCAGCATTTTCTAGTAATGAGAGGAACATTTTTGCAACATATACTGAGAGAGAATCAAGGAAATCTTGAAACGATGCTGCTGAATGTACGGATAAATAACATGCAATTACCGACCACTGGACATTTTCTAGGTACACCCCCTAACTACACTCATTGTCCATTTCATCAGCTCTATTGACCATATAGGAGCACTTTGTAGTTCTCCAATTACAGACTTTGGTCCATCTAAGAATACTGAGAATGATCCACCACTCACATAAAACCTGCTCTGTGGTCCTTAAATCAGATAGACTACAGTCTGTAATTGTAGAACTACAAAAAGCACCTGTGTGGTAAGCAGAGCTGATAAAACGGACAATGAGTGCAGAAAAAAGGAGGTGTACCTAATCATGTGGACAGTATGTAAATAATATTCAGTCGGCCTCTCCACTGACACTGCAAGTACACATGCATATAAAAAGTGGCTCAGCTCCACAGGTGTTCACGGCTCTAGGCTTAGGTGGAGCACAGAGTGACCACTTAACTCATGATGTACATATGCACAGGCAGCATATAACAGGCAGCCCTGCTGCAGCCACCAGACAGCTTGCCTCAGTATGCTGAGCCCTTCTATCTGCGCTAAACGTTTAGACATTCTGCAGTGTTCAAGTGTTACAGTTAGGCTGCAAAATGTCTAAACTAATTTGAACAGAATAAAAGAAAAAATAAAAACACTTCAGGAAAAGCATTTTAAAACAACCACGGTATTTTGGTAATACTTACACTTAGCTTTTCATTTTAGTCCAGCATCACAAAGCTATATAAAACTGCTAAAGGATATTTTGGGAGTTGATTAAATGATATTGGTTGCTCACAGGTAATGCAAGCAGGTATGCTAACATGGTAGCTAGCTCCAGCACCAGATAATTGTTTTATACTGTGCTGTGGGGGGCTGTTTGGGTCTGCAGCCTGTTTGCTGAGCTAACCCCAAGTTAACCAATTAAATGCAAACACTACAGGTTTTATTTTAATGGACGTAATTTCTTTACATTTTATTCAATATTATCTAAACTTGTGTTCGAACTTCATTTAACTGTAGCCAAACATGCACCAGGCTGCAGAGCTGTTATGCTAGCTAGATAGAGAATCCAAGATGCTATAGCTGTTTTTCTGAAACCATGTTGGCAAAGATGTGCATCAGAAACACAAGTGAAAACCAAATCCTGTTTGATATCGCAACAGTTCAGCTGCAATGACGCTCATTAAGGCATGGCAAGATAGCTTAAGAAGCTTTGGAACCAGGTCTTATCACCGCAGAACTGCAATATTTGCCATTACAGGACTGGAACCAAGGAGTGTACAAATAAGATGGCAAGATCACAGTGAGAACTCAATTTTGCTAGGATTGAGCTTCAGGTGGTGAGCTGCCAATCATGAAGATATATTAGCCAAAGACGCAGCTGGAAACCTTAGTGTCAGAGGATGGGGAGGAAACAAATTAGTTGGGCATCTTCAGTGCAGTGGTTGGAGAAGCCATGAGGGAACATTACATTAATTCCAAAACTATCTATGACAGCAGTAGTAGTACTGAGCCACTGCTTAGCACTGGTGAAGTTTATTATTGTAAAAGCCTCGCTAGCATTATGGATGACCTCTCCTACCACTCTCATGGACTGTTCACCCTCCTGCCATTTTGCTGGAAGTACTGGAGCATCTGTTTCCCCCAAACTTTGCAAGAGCTTATTCCTCGAGGCATTCAGATTACTGAACAGACGGATGCCCCCAGACATCCATCTAGACTAGTCTACACTCTTTCCAACAACCACCACAGGCTGATCACACCCCTTTGCCAACAGTGCACAACAGCATTTTACATTCTTAAATTATCTGGACTTTGCTACGAGACCTAGAGCTTACAGTTGATGTTTGGACTACTCGCTTCATCAATCACATGCTGCTTTCCTTGCTTGAATGCATCTATACACATGATGATGCATCCACATATACTGTCTAGAATTGTCCATGTGTTTATGTATTGTTTTGTATATTTATCAGACGCAGGACTTCAGTATTCTCCACTTGTTTCACACTGGCATCTTCACCTGTAGTTCTGTTTACTGAGCTGCTGTTTGCTGCATGAACAATATTTTGTCCCCATACATACAAGCTAATGCAAACCAGATACTCTCTCAAGAGCACTGTTTAATATTGATCAGTACTTTTCTACCAGTACTTAATATTCACCATTACTAAATATTTATTTTTATTTATTTACTTCTTTTTGTAATACAAATGAATGTATTTGTATTATAAATAAACAAGGAACCACACAACACATTTTTATTTAACCTATATACATATTATATTAGTATATAGTGCGCGCACACACACACACACACACACACACTTTTTTAAAATATAACAGCCACAGCAGTTTAAATAGCCCAAACATGTCTGGAACGCAGCGCGGGTGTAAATTGTTATACGGGACGTTTTTCATTGCTGCACACCTAAACACACATAGAACAGAACGCAGGTATGAACAGGGGAAGTTTTGAACCAGACAGTGAAGCAGAAGATAATGACCCAGAAGGGGGGGGGGGGGAACTGTGTCTGGAGGTACTTTTAAAGGGTTTTAAAGTACGTTTAGAGGGTCAGACGTGGACCAAACTATCACTTACTGCAAATGCTGTCGAGCTAAAGGTGCCACTGGAGGTGCAATTTGTTGCAACAGTTTAGCTGCAAACATGCTTTGGAATACCAAGAATGCACAAAACTAAATTCGGTGCCTTCCACACCATCAGGTTAAACTGACAAAGATAAAGGACAGCCGAGTCAGAGCTAAAGGTACTACCCAAGACAGAAAAAGCATACAGTGGGTCGAGATAACCAACTCCATTACAATTCATATAGCCAAAGACATGGTTCTGATATGCATACAGGGCTATAATAAAGACGCTTGATTCCAGACATGACATCCCAAGTCAAATATAGTGAAACCGGTATAATTGTCATCTTTAAAAAGTAGGACAAAGTATGTGATCCAGCAGAAACACGAAATTGTAGTCTATGAAGTGGAACATGTGTCACAAACCAAAATATAAAGTACACATCATTCTTACTCAACAGACAGCGTAACAAGATCCTTCACTGGCACACTGTAATAAGGCACATGTTAATTCTAGTCTGTGTGTGAATTCAACTTTCACAACTAACTTAAGTACAGCTTTCAAATATGTCTGATGGCATTCTGCCTAGCCTGCACTACAGCAGAGATGCATCTACGTCTGCAAGAGTTGAAGCAAGGGGGTGGATTTTACTGTTTGCTCCCTGAACCTCAAAACACCAGTAACAAAGAAAAAAAGGGGAAAGATCATGAAGACTCTTCTCCCCCCAGGGCCTGGGGTCAAGGCCTTAGTACCCAAACAACTCCATGCTGACCACCAAATTCCACAGGGTCACCGCCCTTCCCCCAGCCATTCGCCATCCACAGCATGCCGAATACACTCTTCCCACTCCATCAAGCAGTGTGAAAACAAAAACCCAAAGCAGAGGAAGACAACCCCCACTTTTCAATTCCATGGCAAGCTGTTTCACACCATCTCAAAACCCCAGTTCGGTTTTAATCTTGAAAGCTGAACTTTAGGATGAGGCTATGAATTTCTATCAGCGTGGCAAACGATGAAAGCACAATGACTCTTTTCATCCATTCAGACTTCAATGCCTGTTTTAAGTGTGGATAAACAGCTTCTTTTAAGTGTTTATTTTTCTGCCTCTATGTAAGATCGACCGTCACTGTGATGATAAAGAAATGTTTGCGCTTCGGTAATGGGAGATGCCTGTTTCTCTTGTTCTGAGAATGCTTTAGCAGAATGCAAAGTAAGTGATCCAGAAAGACACATACTACACTGATTAGTTCATATGATTTTCATCCAGCAAAATGAAAGGATTTGGTTTCTCTCACTGTACAGAGCAAAGTTCACTTGCTACAGAGGCCAAACTGAAGTTCAAATTAAAGTCTGTGTTAACTGGGGGATTACAGGCTAATTAGAGATCGAAACTCATCAAAAAACAGACAATGCCAGTCTATAACTAAAGCCCTTAGCACAGAGATGTAGAATCAATGTAAATCCTTCACATTTCATGTCAAGGCTAATTCTGAGAGTTTGTTAGGGCAACTTGTTACCCCACTGTGCTTCATTTACATCCACCTCACAGAGGTGACATAATTCCCTAAAACATGTGGCATGTTTTTATATGGGAACAAAGTTAAAATGTCTGGAACCATTCTAAAATGGAAAATGAAGACAGTCCAACACAATGAGGTAATTTCCATGTACCCTCCTTGTGTGTTTTTCTCTGTGTGTATATAATAGTCATTTCTTTTGTAGACAATGCATGTGCTGGTGACAAAGGCCAAGAAACAAAACATTTACTAAAAATGTAACAGAAGACATTTCATTTAAAAATAAAACTGATTTTAAGGATCATATAATTCACAAATTATATTTTAAAGTTCTCAAGCGGGGAAAAACATTTTGCCACTGAAACATACACAAACAAATAAAGAAAAAATCCTAGGCCTCGGTAGCACAGTCAGGGCCTGAGACAGAGCTGTGATACAGAATCAATAGCCAAGAATAAACAACATTTAGGTCATATATTGATTCATTACTGAACATCCCTGATATCCTGTAATTCCATATTATGATAACAATATGACATCAGCCTGCCTAGTTGTATTCAGTCGTGTACATATTCAGTTCTGCTATAGCTCCATTTTCCTCTAAACTCTTAATCAGTGCCAGGAACTGAAAATGAAGAAACTGTTTGTCATGAGCAAAGCACAAAGGTCAACGGCAGCTTGGAGAGAAGTAGATAAAGTAGCGGACATTCAGAACTCTATTACAGACCTCCTTCAGCAGTATCCCATGATGACACTGAGTCAAAGTTGAATAAACATTTAACCATTAAAGATGGCGGTTTGTTAAGCATCCCAACCTAGACAAAAACAGCAGATCCATGGTCATAATACAGGAGTGCACCCTGTGCCAGGAAATCCCAACATTTACAGTGTTAGCAACAACCATATTATAGTCAACAAAAGCACAGGGTCCCAGGGCTTAAACCACTAGGTCAATTATTCAGTTATCAACCGTTTAATGACTTCCTATTTGCTCCACTCACATCGTTCATTTATAAGATAATTATAAGTGTACTTCACAAAAATCTCTCTCTCCTTCATTTAAAAAATGATAACTTTACAGGATCACACACACACACACACTTACTTAATATGAATTAAGTTGCTGTAGGATGAACAGGGGAGTACATGGAAAAAGTGACAGTTATATACAATCATATACACACTATATAACTGATTGGGTGCATTTTGAACCTGTTTACACACTACATCACCTTAATTCCTTAATGCTGTCAACACATCCAATTTAATTTGTAAAGAATATGAGGTAACAAAGCTAAAAATGATGGACTTACATAGTCCTCTAGAAGTTGATGAGTCGAATTGTCAGTCGGGGAGACCCTTTAAGTCGACTGACAACCTTTAGGTCGACTAACATCAGCGACAAGTTATTTTTTCGTAAAACAGAGTAAAGCTTACAGAAATGCACAAGAACCTTAAAAATTTAAATATACATTTTAATAATTATTAAAAGGAGAATAAGAAAAGGAGAAATCAAATTCTGTTCGTCATTTAGTCAGACATCCAACACTGTTTCAAACGAGTGAGCTGACTTTGGTTTTAGACATAGTAGCTGTTTGCAGTGAAGGAAAAACGGACCAAAGACGTTTGTTTTATTATATTTCCATTATTTTAGAACCTAAATTAATTACCAGATATATATTTATTCATTTACAGCTTAGATTATTTTTATTTAAATATAAGTACAGTCACGTATTATGCCTGCCAATAAAATGAGAAATAATGATTTCAGTACGGATAATATAATTAAAAGTTTCAGGTCTACCTATTCTTCTTTACATCTAACAATAATTTAAATATGGACTAATTTGGTTTTATTTAGCAGTTTATTATTTATGAGAGATGAAAGACGAAGGATCCTGGTACTGAAGAAGCTGTTAGAAGTGAAACGTTTAGCATAAATACGCGCTGCTGCCCGGCGCTATATCCTGTAATTAAATCAGGCTCCAGTTCAGATCGATCATCATCACGTCTTTTAGTTCAGAAATATGTTCCTGTGACTCTGCTGGCTTTCTAAATAAGAAGGACATCAGATCTGAAACGTCTGCAAAATTGATTTACTGATTACTAGATACGAATGAACGAATAGTTGAATCGTCGGCCAGGACAGGCAAATCTGATTCGACTGACAAAATCAGGTACAGCCCTAGACTTACATATACTCAGATTCACAGGTTTTATTTCAACACTGGAGAGGGCATACTTCTCAAACCACCTTCCACACCACATGATAAATGTTCTATACTAATCATTAGCATTAAAACGATGCTCAGAGCAATGTAAACAACCCAGCTCCGGGGCAGTGGCAAGTGATGCTAATGTTTGATCTCTCCAGCAGAAAACAGAGAACTGCACCCCTTCACTTCTCTGGGTAGTGAGTAAAAGATGCAAAACAGAGAAATAGCTGTCTAATGGTCATTTTCACCAGCTCATAACATTTTTGGATTAATACTCTGGCTTTTACCTGAGGATGGGTAAGACGGATATATTCTGTCTGATGTTTAAACATTTTTCTAAACAAACACTTTTAAACAATCTACAGGGTTTTTCTCATTGGAGATGGATAAAAAGGATAAGACAGAATTGCAGTAATACTTTGATATTAAGTGCATATATGGGATTCTTAAACAACTGAAATATACAGTACAGTATATAAATTCTATAAAGCATAATATCCTGTATGTTGCAAGTTTACAAGGTAGACAGACAGACACGCAGCTGTTGGTGTCTTGACTATGAAAGACTATTCTGATTAACAGGAGCAAACTGTGAATGGTACAGTATGTGTATGATGTGAAATAGATTTTACATCAATCAGAACAAAAACAACTGATTTAAAAAACATTTTACTTCACAATTAATCCTGCAGTGTTACTGCATAATCGGTTCTCTTGTTCTATTAAAATAGTAAAACTAATAAATAAAAGAGCCCCCTTCAATCATAACTCTAATCTGAGGGTGTGTCCCAGTGTGCTCTAATACAGCATATCCAATAACAGCAGGCAATACGACTTGCGACTTCTTGAAATGAAGTAACAAAAGTCTTGGGGTTTAAAAGTAACTTGCCGTGAACAGAAGTAAAATAGGAGTTCGTTTCAGACACTGATATCAGCTCTGAGGATCTGAGAAAGAGGAAAGCAACACAAGAGCCAGCTGAGAAAGCACTGGCGACAACGATTGGCTCCTGGGCCTGAGTGCACAAAAACATAAGGGTTTGTCTTAGAGCCACCGGGGTGTGTTTTTTTTTTTTTTTAGCTCGAGGGCAAGCTTCTCCCACCCTGCACCATAGAGGCTGTTTAGACAATAAACCACCAGCATCTGCACAAGCCCACCCACTGCGTGTGTATGCATTTGTGCATGGGCGAGTTTGAGAGAAAAATATAGAAGAGGGGGGGAAAAATGGATTTCTGACCACCTGTCTTGTATCTGGTGACCTCATTATTAGCCTGACCTACAGGCTGCCGTTAAGAGCAGCAGCCACCCTTGAGTTCAAAGGCTCATGTAATGTGGCAGACAGTGAAGATGAGAAAGTGCCTGTGCTACAGATCCACTCAGCCACAGAGATGGCAATGAGTGACAGGCTGAGCTCCCACACATTACCATAAGAAAGAGGCGGATGACTGAAAATGGCGGGGGGAGAGAGAGAAAGAGCGAGAGAGGGAGCGAGAGTTAGTGCTGTCATCTCTGCACTGTTAGTCACTAATGAAGTACCACTGAGCTCAAAGGCTTCAGTCCATGACCAAAGCAGAACACAGGCAGGCTTAAGAACTATAGATAACTGCGGCTCTTTGAATATAAATAAGCCATCTTTTAGTATTCCTTCACTTCAGCCACTTTTGTAAGCCATGTGTAGTTTCGCAATGCCAAAAATAGTGCATTACCTGATCATTTTAAAAATGTTTCTGACTGAGCATACAGAGTAAAACTGCAGAGAATTGCATGTAAAGTGACAACTATAAACAAACATTAGGAAACAAAAGATGACAAATAGTACAGTGCAAGCAACGCAAGACTTTTTCTATGCCACTTATCCTTAAGGGAAGTGGGGGGTTGGTGCTGGAGTCTATTCCAGCATTCAAAGGGCGGAAGGCAGGAAACACACTTAACAGGCTGCCAGTCCATCACAGGGCAAACACACTACCATACGCATTCACACCTATAGGGGCAACATAGCGTCTAAGTCACCTGGCAGCATGTCTTTGAACTGTGGAAGCAAACCGAAGCATCTAAAGGAAACCCACGCCAACACAGGGTGAGCATGCAAACTACAAGCTAAAGGGACCCAGATGCTCTGGGTGGGAATCAAACCCAGGCTCTTTTTGCTGTAATATGACAAATCTTCTAAACCATAGTATAAAACTCCTGAGAGACATACAATCTGGATTCAGGAATTTGCATTAAACAACAACATTACAGTATTTTAGTGCCAGTACTGTTGTTAAAAATTAACTGGGCAGAATTACTTTCATGTGTGTGCTGGTGCACTGTATTATACTAAGTGTAGCCTTATCAGTGTGTTGTAGTTTGACATGCAACATTTTGTATGTAATTGCCTGTAAAATTGGAAACAGTAAAAGTAGTCCTCTGTGTATCTGTCGTATGAGGCACACAAACATGTCAACAGGAAGAGTGGGTGACCACTTTTTAGCCCAATTAATACTAAATAGTTCAGTGGAGTGTGTAAAATAAACACCTTCAACACCTGAAATAAAATACTGTGATCTGTACTGTGTAAAAATGTCTCTATTACTGTGATACATTTTTGGTAAATTGTCCACCCTGAGGCAACTGTACGACTGCCTGTTTCAGTGAGTACAACGCATTCCCATCACAGCACCAACATTAGCAGGAGCTAAAAAACTTTCAGAGAGCAGTGACCCAAAAGAGCAGCTCCACTGGCTGATTTAGGGCAGAGGCAGTACAGCAGGCTGAACGTGACCTCCTGCCCTCCCCCAGAGATGTCCGCTTGGAGACAGCGGTCACATCCACCCTCCCTCCCTGACCTCGATGTGAACTACTATTCTCAGCAGGCTGGGGGTCGATGAGGTCACAGGGGTATACACAGGGCCGGCCTCTTCATTTATTCAGCCACTTCAGATTGAAAGTGCTGGAATGCTGTACTTTATTCTGTGATTGTCACGCAGTCCCAGCACATATGCTTACGTAAATGTTCAAACTTGCTGCCAATCTCATTAGCTCAAACCACTTCACAAAACTCTTCACGGTTCCACCCACTAAGAGCACTTCCACCAACTAGTACAAAATGTCATAGCTGGCACAGGCTGGAAGGTAGGGAAATACAGCCAAATATTTTTTGCTACTCCAGCAAATGAACTGCTTGCTGCATGGCAGTTTAGGTGTGTTAGGTGTTGTTTAAGGCAGTGTTTCTTGTGGGGTTAACTCTGGGAAATTGTGGATTGTTGCTGAAAGAAGAGAGTCAGCTTGCATAGTGCTTAACAGGCACATGGTTCATGCTCAGTGGTTAATCAACCATGTTGAGGCATGTGCTTACTATGTCTTTTATTCTTACTTATTCATGTAGATTTGGTCTATTAATGTGTGTATGTGTTTATATATAAATAAAACATAAGCCCAGTTATATACCCAATTCATAACTGGGCATGTAAATTATATGCCCTGTTATGAATTGCTTATCTGGGGCAAATACAATTAAATTAAATTCACATTAAGTATAGCCTGTAAGCACAGAAAACATGAAAGACAAAGGTATTCCACAGTGTCTCAGAGTAGGTCTAAATGGAGGGGGTCATGTCTAAAACAGGCCACACAAAGTCATAGCCCTAGTAACGCTGAAGGCTTCCATCTCATTAACACTAGAGATGGACCAAATTTGCTGTTGATTCTCAATCATTTACTTTTCTTTACAGCCAAGCTGGTTAAGGTATACACGTGAGTGCATGCACTGGGCTTACTTAAATTACGCTATAAAACTGCAATGCCAATCGACAAAATAAGAGGAACCTATTGGCTGATGTTTGGTGTAGAAATCTGTCAATTGTCATCTTTGATCATTCTGAACACGTCTCCACATCAACCAAACTCTTGTGGACTTTCAGGGATTAATAGTGTATGGCACAGCTGGACCTTAAACCAACTTGCTTGCAGTAATAGAGCAGTGAATAAGTTACACAAAAGAGGCCGTTTCCCCAGTATGAACAATTTACAGCTACCATGCTGTGCAAAAGTCTTATGGATCTGAGAAAAGTAAAGCTATTTGTCAGGAAAGTAAATGTTTATTAACAAACAAACAAAAAAACAACGCATTAGAATAAAAACAGATCAACAACAACAAAACAATATATTGTGACTTGTTCTGAGGAAAGCATTTCCAAACTCTCCTCCACAGAAATGAGCATCGTTAAGAAACATGACATGAAAAGACATAATTATAACATAATTATGCTGCAGCCTTTTAGGTTGAACAGGACAAAAGCTGCTGGATGGAAGCTGACTTCAGCATCATAGTTTACATGTGGTGATTCAAGGTGATTTAAGCTATCAAAATGTCCTACCTGTAGTAACAATTCATCACAGCACAATCGGCTGCACTGAAGACAAACGTGCAGCAGTCGTTTTGGTAAAGCTAACACGCTGTACTGCTTTAGATTAAGAGCATGTTGTATTTGTAAGTGCTACATGAGGTTGTTGGTGTTAGCCACTTAACAAGCAACTACCGGTTTACACGTACAGAATTTTTTTCGAAGCTACCTGAAAGCACAGAATGAAGCTTGGCATTCAAAATGGGTATCGCACACAGAGACACGAGTGTGCTTTTGTCACATTGAGCAGAGTGTGTCTCACTGATCCAATCCAGCATCAACCACTTGAAAATACCTGCTAGGCAGAATGAATTAATGTTCTGTATACACCTACACAAATACAGAAGGAGTTAAATACAGTACAAGAGTTTCATATTTCAGCACTGAGGCATCAGGAACCAGTATCAATTTAGCACTGTCTCAATTTCCACGCCTACTCTAAGAAAAACTGCATTTACATTTACCATCCAACACCTGCTTCAGGTAATACATTTATCATTAAAGTAAAGCGTCTGCTGATGGAGTTAAACAAACCCAAGTGAAAACTGCAGTGCAGCATGAAGGCAAGAAACCATTTACTTGACTATACCCACTTCCAGAGTGTAAAAGCTGCCTCCTGCAGTCTGTGACATAGCACCTGCTGAAGGAGTGATAGCAATCGCCTATGTGGTTCTATTGTGTTATAGTGGCTTTAGGTAGAAACCACTGAATACAACAAACGTGACTGAGGGCAATCATACTCACGAAAGGAGGAGGCAGCACGCATCTTTACACTGGTATAAGTGAGGGGGGGATAAGTTACTGTCACTTAGCTGATCCAAACTTTCTGGCATAAATTCCACACGCAGTCTTACAAACACTCTTATCGGTTGTCCACAGTTGTCAGTTTCTTCTTGCGCGTGGCCATCAGAACAGTTTACCGTGGATGTATGTGTAAATGCAGGTCAGACTGCTCGTGTGACTGATCTCACACTGACGCACAGATGAGTCACTCTCAATCTGACTGCTTTGATGAAGCCAGTGCTGTCTCCAAACGCTGAGCACATGCCAAACGCTACGCCTCCACAACAACTGCTGTGCTCTCAACACAAACTGCCCTCCAATGACCAGTGCTTTTCCAACCTTCAGAAACAAGGGTACAATTTGATAGTGAAGGGTGTCAATACACAAATAATGAAATCATGATTTGCTTGTTTTTATTATTATTATTTTTTGGGTTGTTTTGTTTCATTATGGGAAAATGCGGTACTGGTGTGTGGTGTGCTTACATTCTGGAGTGAGCAAATTATTCTAAATATAATATTAAAAATCTTACTGTGAGCTTGTTGCCATGAACACACTGTTAAAGATGAGACCAAGAAGGAAAAAAAAAAAAAACAAGCCTAGGTGTGTCATAGCATTTCGCTAACAAGGCTACTCAACTACTCTAGTTTCAGCTAGGTGCTACTGACTGCTAGTAGTGGCTGATAATAGTGCACACAGGCTGAAATTCTTCTGAAGGTATCAGTTTCGTCATTACTGCTATTTCAAATACAAATAACACGATGTACAAACTGTGCCAAACATGCCGATTCCCTTACCTCTAGTGCAGTTAATTGGAGCCTGAGGAAAGTTAGTCCAGTTTATTGTCAAAGGAGCACACGACAGATTAATCAGTTAAACAAGTGGGGGAAGAGAGTGGAAGGGAAAAAGACAGTCTCTTGGGATCAGTCATTAGCCAAGTATGAACGACTGTGTGTGCACCAACGAACTCCTTACTGAGCTGGCTTACTTCAGGTGATGCTGCAGTCTTTGGCAACAAACTTAGATGCAGCTTCTTGTGTAAAACTGGGAAGTAGTAATAAACCAAAATATACTCAAATTAATATACAGGTAATACATGCTATTAACTATTCACCGAAACAATGCTAAATAAGCTACAATATGACAGATTTGACCAAACTGTAACTGCATCATGGGTGTAGGTTTGCATATGGATGGTAGGGATATTTCCTTACCAAATATTGGGGGAACAGAAATGGTAAGACCAAAATTGGCCTCAAGTTTACATTATATTTGGAGTGAAGTGTGCAAACCGTAAATGATCAGGACTGTTAGTCCAGATTAGTGACGCATAATTTAAGGTTTTCAGAAATCAACTTCTCAGCTCCACTTTATTTTAAACAAAGACAGCTCCTGAGCAATGCTTATGGGACACAACAGATTAAACGATCCTAAACACAAGCTTGAGAAGCTACAGATTAGAGTGTTATGACAAAAATCACATTATTCCACATACTACAAATCTACAAAGTAAATCATTATTGTGGTCAGTTAGATTCTTTTCCTATTATCTAAATATCAGAAACATGAGGACCCAAGTTGGTTATGTTAGATCGCGCTGGAATTGGTGAATGGTACTTTTTTTCTCCACCACTGACATGAACCAATTCTCCAAGTATGAACCCTTATAGATGCCCACATATTAAAAACCAGCCCAATAAGCCTACCTGGTACTGTCACTGACTCAGTTAATGTCATGAGACATTAAACAGTAACCCGCTTCCAAAAAGGTGCAATGCAGACAGCCAGTTAGCCACTGGCAAGCAAAATCTTCCAACACCTTCTTTGTCTCAAGGTATTACTGTTTTCCTATTCTGTTGTTTTCTATTCTATTTTCTAGTCTTTCCAGGCTAATAACACCAAATTCAATTTATCAAACAAACAACCTTAAAGATTATTTTCACATTATAAGCCTCAATGCTGAAAACTGGATTTTCACGACCTGATAGTATACATTTGAATAAGAATGTATGTCAAAATATAAATGAGCTTTGAGGAAGTTTTGATATGGTAGGATCTACACTTCTAAATGCCGAATTTTAGAAGTTTTAAATTTCACTTTCAGCCGAACTTTATGCTGGCAGTGAGAAAACAGTATAAAATATAACATTGCATTAAAAAATAATGCATTTGACCTCTGAGGGTTAAACAGTATCCATCGATTTTGGTTCGCTGCTACCAATGGTAGCAATTTCTGTATCAGCGTATTTGTTTGCTGTAAGCATATTAGAAGTAGAGCAAAAAGCATCTCAGCTTAAAGCATTTAATTGAAGGCTTTGCCACAACTGTCTACCAGCTTACCTGTTGTCTTCTCTATTTCTTCCATTTTCCATTTCAGTAAGGAACATACAACTTCTAGGAAATCTTCACTCATTGAAGCAGGAATTCGGCCACTCTAACTTTTAATCAATCAGGCCAATGCCCTCTGTAGATAAGATCATCCATTTCCAGCAGTCATGAAGGCAGGAGGCAAAGCCCTTGTTACTGTGCTCTTGAACTGCTCTCTAATGTTGGAAGGAGGCTGTGGCTGAAGCAGAAGAAGGGCACACCGCTGGAGTTTTAAACATTGTCCACCAGATTCTGCATCCACAGGGCCAGAAAGCCGGCAGGTCAGAATCTCAAAAGGGTCTCGGATCACAAGACTGACCGCCCCCTGGCTAGGTCCCTTGTGCTGTAGTCACAATTTCCAGGTGAAAAGACTGGCTGAAAAGACTGGCAAACCATCCTTTATATCTGTAAGGCGAGGTGTGTTTAAAATACAAGTCAGCCATTAGGGACTCATAATACATCATCATTATCATTATCATAATACATAGTGCAGAGGGCTACAGTTTGCAAAAGAGTCCTACAGAGCTCAAGCTGTATTCTGTGTACGTCTACAGAAGCTTTCAATCATAACAGGGCTGTGAGGAAAGACTTCTATAAATGTACATATCAAGAAGGCAGGTAATTCAGAGGACTAACATTAGGAGACAAAGATGACAGAGTTGGTTTTTAATAAAGGAAACAATATTCATCCTCAGACAGACAGGGGTAAATATTTATGCAGTGTGAGGAATTTAAATAGCACAGCTCATCATAAACACATCATTAGCTGGGTTTCCTTTCAAATGTTTTTGCAAATGTTGTGCTTTTACGAACCTCCCGCAGAAAAAAAGTGCTTTACGTTGATTTCCCATTCACTGCAATGCAAACGTAATCTGGACTCTAATGCTATTCTTAGGGGCTTCATCATAGCGAGCAAGGAAGAGGGATTTATTTCAGTTTTGGCTTTAAAAGGAATTATCTTTACAGCCATTTTCCTTTTTATGTCCATTCTTTTTTGTGGCTCAGAGATGCCAGGCGGGAAGAGCAATAACCCGCCTTACGAGAGCTGACTCGTGCCACCTTGACAACATCCACCTTACATTTGAGAACGCAAATGCACTGGACAACTCTGGAAACACATTGAGAAGCCAATTTTTAAAATAAGTCTTAGATTAGGTATTTCAGAATGTTGAAAGCAATGATCGGACCATCGGTAGGGACAATCATTTCAAGTAACCAATTGATAAGAGAGCTGTTAGTGTCATGCAATAAGCCACTTCAGAGTATAAGGTCATGGTCCAAACGCTTGCCGTAAGCATAACCAAAGTTGTGTTTTGATGCAGCGTCCCACCTAAAATGAGGCGAAACAGAATTGGACAGACTGATTGTTTGATGTGCCTTTTCCACCTCGTCCTAGCATAAACATTGTTTGTGATATTTGAGTTTGATTATTAGTCTTTAACCTTGTGACTTTTCCATTTTATATTTTTGTATGCACTTCAAAAGATTCCAAAATCTGCAAGCAGTTGGTGGACAGAAGACCTGCATTTCACATTCATACTGTCACATCAGTTGTTCATGTTATACCTGTACAGGCACTCATAACATTAAATAGCCGGGAGGAAAAGGAGAGCAGGAGAAAGTAAATAGAGGGAGCAAGCAAGAGAACGAGAGTAAAAGTGAGCTAGAGACCGAGAGAATAGAGAGAGAGAGAGTGCGTGAGCGAGACAGAGCAAGAGCTCAGTGACTAATCAGTGTAAACTCCTGCCACCAGTACAGTAGTGCTGGGACGGTTTGGAGGTTTTTAATTGGTTAGGGACACGAGCTGACTGCCTGCTGAGTCTCTCAGCAATCACAGGAGCAGAAAGTAAACCGATAATGGATACACACTCTCTGTCAGTGTGTGCAGACAAACCTCCCACACCTTTCACCCCACACACACACACACACAGCTTAGACACACATGCGCGCACACACCTCTGAGTTTTCACACCATCTGCAGCCCTCTCAGACAAGACACAGCTGACCAATCGATTGCAAGAGCCGTCTCCATAGCCATCTCAAAAGCACATGAGACAAGAGAATGTGTTGTTGTGTTGCCTCATACTGCAGCTGTAATGTATCAAAAAAATATTGTTCAATGATTTTGATCAGCCTTCATTGTTTTGACTTCAGCTGTCTGTATTTGGACTGAACTCTTAGAATAGAATCAGAATCTTCATGTTACACATGCAAGTCATTTACCATGTGAGAGTACACATGTATGATAGACCAGGCTTGTAGCATACAGAGCAGTTACAGAAATGTAACAAAAAATTAAAATGCATTAAATTGAATAAGAATAGGTAAAAGCTCAAGATGGTCAAGCAGAGGAGCTAGAAATGTAAAGAGTTGTGGACATATGGACATTGCAGAATTTAAATTGTGAAATACAATTAAAAATATAAAATTTTAAACAATTTAAAAAAAAAAAGTTGTTTAAAAAAATAATAATAAATAAATAAATAAATAAAAAAAAAATTACGTCAGTTTAAGTTAAAAGTGCAAGGTGTCCGTGGACACTTTCATCATCCTGCTGTTGTAGAAGCTCTAAACAATGATTAATATCAGGAATGGTTACGGAAAAGGTGAGTGATGTGGCAAAAATATTGCATGTGCCATTTTGAACAAAACCACTTTACTGGTTACCATCTGTAGTCAGAACATTCTGTAAGGGCTGCATTTCCTAAGGCTAGCCAATCGGATGGAGTGATAAAGTATGAAAATATTAATTGTAAGCTGCATGTTTGGCTTTAGAGGACATTCAAATTTCAACCATACAAAACTCGCCAAGTGAGCTGCCTGGATGGTTTAGCCACAGATGTGATTCCTGCTGTCACTGTGCTACAGAAGCTGTTGATAAGAGACAGATGAGGATTAAAAACTATAAAATCTGTTAATTCTAACTATAAAAAATAGCTAGCATAGCTGGCAATCTTATTTATCAATCAGCAAGATTGAAGCGATTTAATTGGTACATTGCTCAGTAGAAAAAGAATGAGAATAGAGTAGGAGCAAAGGAAGAGAGAAGGACAGGAACACAGACAGGGCGAGTGAGCGAGCAATTCTGTATTATTGTTTTCT
Organism: Prochilodus magdalenae; assembly: GCA_024036415.1. Classification (NCBI taxonomy): domain Eukaryota; kingdom Metazoa; phylum Chordata; class Actinopteri; order Characiformes; family Prochilodontidae; genus Prochilodus; species Prochilodus magdalenae. The sequence goes on from JAMWET010004534.1 coordinate 55,576, forward strand.
TGGCCTGGCTTTGAGACACCCCCACCAACTTCCAAAAACAAGAATGCCTCTTCCATCCAATTAAAATTTCTTTGGCACAATTTCTCCACAGCTATCTTTTCACACTGTCATTGGAAGGCCCTTCTTTTCTTCCCTACCTCTGCTTGCCAGACTTCCTCAATTCACACACACACAGACCCCAGAAGCCCCCGACCACCCCCCCCCCCCCCAAACACACAGACAGAGAGAGACAGAGAGACAGAGACAGAGACAGAGAGAGAGAGAGAGAGAGAGAGAATATTGTACACAAACACAGGCCATTGGTGAAGCTGTACACAGCGGGTCTAAACAATCGAAAACACAATCAAAATACAATAAAATGAAGGAGGGCTGCAGTAATAGACCTGCTCTTTAAGTAGCCATACAACAAAGCGTTCCTTACCAACCTGACTGCTGCATTTATCTGTACATCATTAGCCTGTCGGCAAGTGTGTGACTACACCTTTCAGTGCCTGAACTCCACAGCCAAGCGTGTCTGTGTGCGTGCGTGTGCACCAGGTCTCTATGAAGCTGCTGTGGCGCTGTAGGGAACTTGCTTAATTAGAGCAGAGAGAGGGTTGAGGGCACACTCCTCCTGCTGGCAGGGCTGGCAGCACTACAGCAAGACCACACACACACACACACACACACACACACACACACACACCCCTTCATGGAAGACAAAATCACAGGCAACAATAACCACCTACAGCCACCAAAATCAAACTCTTATGCCTTTTTTGACTCCATTATTCAAAGTTTTTAGGGATAGAGGGGATAGTGTTTTCCTTTACATTTTTTGTAGTATTTTCTGCATTGTGTGTCACGATCATTTTTAGGATTTTTGGGTGCATCATAATTCAGAGGCAGGGAGGGAAAAATAAAAAATCAAATCACCACTTACAGGCCACTGTGGTTTTTTTTTGTTTGTTTTTTTTAATGAGGCATGTATTTAAAAATTGTGCAATTGTGATCTCAGAATAGAAAACAGAAAAGTGTATTGGACCGGAAAAACATACTAACATAAATACTAATTTAGCTCTTTACTTTAAAGTGTGTGTCTTTAAACCCCATCTTAAAAAAAAAGCACAGTGCGCTCCTGATTGGTCATCTAGCCCACTTCGTTCTGACTACACAAGAGTGACATCCGGCTATAGGTTCAAGTCCAGTCCTGAAAGTCACGTAACACAATAGCAGATGGGATCCACCTTCACAGGCTAGACAGGAGCAGAGAGTTCGTGTGCCATGTTTTTATTATTAAGCTCTCTGTGTGTTGGGTGAGGGTAAGCAACCAATAAGGATTGTGTGACAAGATGACGTTGGCACAGTGAAAAGGGTTTCAGGCAGCTGAGAAAAGTGGTTTCTGTGGAAGCGCGTCTCTACCTCTGGCATGTACTTTGAGCTTTGAAATTTTCTAGACTACATGCGCACAGAAATCTGTCAAAGTAGTCTGATCAACTGTTGGTTGAAATGAACAACCTGCAGCCACATCGGCCATTTGTGACCGAACACTCCTGCCTTACAAGCCGTCTACAGTTACACTCCTTGCTGTGTGTATAAATGAAGTAGAACCTGGAGCAGATTTTATGCCTATGCATGCAAAAACTTGTCATGACCAACACAGATATTTATCAATAAACTGATTCAGTGGTCTCAGTATTGTTAAACCCCAACACACACCCACACTCCAAAAAAAAAAAAGACTAATAATAGCCTTTTCAGTGAACACTTCTGACTGTGCTGTATGACTCACAGAGCCGTATGCAGCACCATAGCTGTATGAAAGCCCCTCCATCACTGCATGGGGAACAATACTCCCTCAGCCCATCACCACAAGCCTGTGACCTTCACACTCAATTGGAGATTTCCTGTCACACCATCAGAGAGCTTTTCTCCAGTTCAACATTACCCGCATCTCAGTTTGCACGCAGATCAACTTGTGGGGAAGTCGGGACAAACATCTGACAGCTCTGTGATTGGGTAAAGGAAGCGTCAATCATGTCAGCAGGAGCTATTACTGATAGAGTCACACTCAGCAGTTCTGAGCTCATTGTGTTCAGCGGAGGTCAGAGGGATAATGGTGCTACTCCAGAGAACCAACATTATACCTCACCATTTTGTCTGGAACACCCCGATTCAGTGCACCTTACGCAAGTTCAAATGTCTTTGTGTAGTCCTGCTTTTAGAGGACTGCTACATATTTCTGAACCACTATTAAGAGACAGATCTTAAGTAATATATTAAAGCAATAAGCCACGAGAGGCTGTGCGCTATTGATTTTACCATAGTTAAGGGTAGTAAAATCACTCCAGTGAAAAGCCGTGCGCAGTTTATTGCTTTTATAAAACAATAAAGTAACAAAATCCAATACAATAAATTAAACGTGTGACTGAGATATGAATGCTTAACAGAATTTCACATGAAGAGCAAAATTTAATATCTTGCCACATAATACAGAAGCAACTGACGTGTGGTTGTGTGTATATACAGAATACTTATCAAAGGGCTGAGATGTTGACTCATTTTACCAACCAGATTTGGTAATAAGAGCTTAAAGCATTTAGAAAAGGTCAGATTTGTTTAATAAAAGTATAAATATTTAGATATATAGGCTATAAGCTATATATTATATATAAGAAATATATATATATATACGCATACTAATTAGATTAAATAATATAAATAAATACAATTATAAATAAAGGATAAATAAATAAATGTTAAAAAGGATTTAACAGTAGTATACAACTAACCGATTCTTTACTAGTTTTGTTCCTGGTTACTCACATGCAGCTATTTTTATTATTATTTATATATATATTTTTAAATGCTTCTAAGGACTTAAACTGAATCATTATTTAAAATGGCCTATATAAGAGACTGTTGGCAAAAAATAATGCCAGGACTTTTTCTGTATTATGTCAGAATAAAAGCAGAAAGTAAGAGAACCAGTGTAACCTGAAGGAAATAGTTCTAGATATTAATAAACATGTTTCCAGTTTGAAGTACAAAGTATTTCTACAGACAATAAAGCCGTATTCGGGCAAATGCACAAAAGGTCCTGGGAGATTATTTTTTTTTTACCTTTACTGTTTTTTTTTTGACAATCATTTCATATATGTAGTCCCATTTAGATACTAATCTACAATCTTTTTTAAAAAAAATTCTGTCATATATAATATATAATAATATAATAACATTGTTTGAGGGCTGCCATATTTAGTCTTCTATCAAGTGTGCCCATATTAAAACACCTGACATGCATAAAGAACTTTGTATTCACATACAGAATAACTGTCAAAGCTGGAGATGTATGCACTAACATTTACATGTTTTACACAAACAGGGCTTCATACCTCCTTTTGTAATAATACTGCTGCCCTAAAGTGTTTCATCACTGAGTGTTTCATCAAGTGTTTCATCACTGAGGAGACAGGTACAAATATTCCTCAGATAAACTATACAGTTCACATAACCTACATTGAACAGCGTGTGTGCACACTGCATCAGGAAGTAACCCTCACATCCTTCACATGGACTGGTTACACCACTCCTATCTGGAAGGCGGCTATGGAACATCCTGACCAAATCAGACTGCTGAACAGATCAGGCTGATGTCCCTTCAAACATCCTCATTGAACTGCTAACTCGGCCATAATGCCCAATTTCACCTGTTGTACTTCTCCTTCCACATCAGTCACTTAATTTTTTTTTCCAGTGAAACTTCAACCTCACTGTATATATGCTGACTCTGACGGTGATAAGGCTTCAGATTACATACAGGAGTCATCTAGGAGGCTATGTTTTCTATTTCAGTTATGAAGCCTTCATGTCTATTTTTATTATGTTGATTTGATATGATATGATTCTGTTTTTCTTACTCCAAGAGAAACGAGAAGTACAGACTTCCAAAAATGCCGGTTGAGGGATTTACTGATTAAGTGCAGTGTTTTGGAAAGGTCTCAGTGCAGACGTATTTGTAAAAAGCAGGACAGAGTGGAGTTAAGCAGAGCTTAAACAATCTGACAAAAAGCAAGGGCCGACAACTCCCAACAAGACAGGACTGATATGAACTTTACAGAATAATAGCAAATCAGGATACTGCTATCCCTCAGCCAATCCTATCACTTTCTGCTGATTGGCTCTTTGTGCCTCTCCCTTTGGGAAAGGTAGACAGTAGCCTGTAATGCAAAAGGGTTTAATGAGGACAGAGTGCAGCATGAATTAAGGCCATTGTTTTTGCGCTGCTCAGGCTGGACCGGGAGTACATCAAAAGACAAAAGCAGTCGCCTTGTTCAGGGCCCCACGGGAACAGCTTATCGGCTTCCGTACGATCAGTACATCTGCCCTGCTGGACCTGCTACTTGCCAACTAAACATGCCGCAAAATTCTGAAATGTGAGTTTAGGATAAAAACACAAAAAAGGTAAAATGATGATGTAACTTGCTAACTCGAGTTATAGAAGTTGGACGAGCTGCTCTGCTCTGGTCTTTCAAGCGACAACCAGCTGCAGGACAAAAGGACAAAGTGCACTGCTCTGCTCAAAGAACAGAATTACAGTACCTAGCTAAGGGCTTACATATATAAGTATGTGTCCTACTGACTGATGACAGGAAAGATCAATAGAAACATAATTCAATGTAATACCACTGGGGCTGTGAAATAATATCATTATAGCTTCATCAGTTTGGAGAGATAAGAGAGGTGCTTATTGCCTTGGTCATCCAGCTCATCCATCATTACAGCCAAGTCTTAAACAGAGAGGCACGGAGAAAACAACCCAACAAGCACTGCACAGCAAAATGGCAAGAAAGAAAACATGGTGCTTCCAAAAAAAAAAAAAAAAACCTTGTTGGTCCAGACATTGTAGCTTACTGTTTTTATCTGGTCTCCCGACACAAACAGGACATTTTCATCTCAACAGTGCATGAAAACCAACTTTTAGAGAGCCAGTCAAGAAAAAAGGGGGGTGGGCAGGTGGTTGAAAGCAGTAGGCCTACAATAGCAGACCAAGATGGAACCCTCACCTCCTTTTGTGGATGTAGCTTTTTTTAAGGCCGTCAGTCAGGGAATCCGCTGGTTTCTCTGCATGTGTGTGAAAACTTGAGATAAATCCAGGTCTCTGTAATGAGGACAGAAAGGACAGTGGGGTTAGGCTCTGACGGATGACTTGCCGTGTAGCTGCACCACCGTGCAGTCAATATTTGCTCTCCCCTTCATTTAGGAGGTGAGTGTGCGCGCCTGTGTGTGTGTGTGTGTGTGTGTGTGTGTGAGAGAGAGAGTGTGTGTGAGAGAGAGAGACAGAGAGAGAGCAAGGGAGAGAGAGTGTCTCTCTCTCTCTCTGTGGCTTCTTCTCTCGTAGACTCTGACCCAGAGACAAACACACCAGGGAGAAGTGGGGGAACACTGTGTCCGTGTAATGAGTATTGACAGCAAAAGTGCCCCCCCATACCCGCCAATTAGACATATTCAGGCCATCCAGAACAACAGTGTGAGGGGGACCAACTCTTATTTTGTTGTTTTAAACCATCAATTAAGTTAACAGAACAATCAAGCAAACAGTACACTAACAACAATAAGAATGGCATTTCTGATCAGCATGTGTCTAAAGCCCTCACATCCACAGACATTCCGGTCCAGTTGGGAGAATGAGAGAGAGATGCTCCTCTTTGTGGGACTCACGGATAACTGATGACAACACAGAGGGCCGTGCGTACATGCAAACACACAAGAAGCAAAAGTTTCTCATCACATACACAATATCAGTTAATTCCTTTATTAATAACACTGGAGCTGAAGCACAGAGCGAGAGAGAGAGAGCGCGAGAGAGAGACAAAGACAGACAGCACAAAAGATGAGAGCTAGACAGAGAGCTAGACAGAGAGCTAGACAGAGAGCTAGACAGAGAGCTAGACAGAGAGCTAGACAGAGAGCTAGACAGAGAGCTAGACAGAGAGCTAGACAGAGAGCTAGACTTCTGCTAAAACTCTTTCAGGCCGATCATCTGCATAAATACCCAGCATGCATTTGGTGTCCTGCGGCTCCATTAGTGCTGTACTGTTATTCTGCAGAGCACAACACACACAGAGAGAGCGCGAGAGAGAGAGCGAGCGAGAGCAAGAGCGAGCGACACAGAGAGGCAGAGAGGGAGAGAGAGAGACAGACAGACAGAGAGCGAGAGAGACAGAGAGAGCGAGAGAGAGACAGAGAGCGAGAGAGACAGAGAGAGAACATGACACACGAGACATACAGGAAGGCTCTTTTGTACTAGATGCAGAATGAGGTTTACAATTTTAATGGAGCTCAGAGAGACAGCAGATTTTTCCTCAGAGGAGGTGGAGGGAGGAGGAGCTGTTACAGGGCACACACAAAACACACACGCTCACTAGACAATTAACCCTTAGTTGCATTACTGCCAATAAAATCAGCTGCAGTTTAGATGAAGGTCTCACTGGACACAGAAACTCTGATAGAGATGAAGATTCTAGACCTACATTTAACACCACATTAGCACTGCTCAGTACACTCATTAAATTTACATTAAGAGTTTAAAGGCTACCTTGCACCGGGCAGGCTGTGTCACACAGTTCCGCTTCTATAGAATGGCTCCATTAGCATTTGTCCACTCATCCAAGAGTGTTAAACTAATACAAAACTATGATAATGTGCAGAACAGATAATCGGTAAGTTATGGCAGTTATGCAATAGCTTTGTTTAACAATCAGCACCAATCAACAACTCACGCCAGCTCATCATAAGGACAGAAAATTTTGCTAAAAGTATTTTGAAAATATCTAACAATGAATTCAGTATTGTGAAACGAACTAAACTGTGGTATGTGTGTATGGCCAATCCTGCAAAGACTTAAATACTGTAGTAAACTATATTTAAATAGTAAAACAAATCTAGGAAAGCTCTACTCTAAAGGAGAAACCCACACAAACACACGTCACTGCAAAAAACTCTCATGAGGTCAAATCAAATAAGATCATCTTTAAAGAATGGTTTCTAACCTCTTAGTATTTCACTGTCTGGACTGCACTGCATGTCTTTCATGTGATTTCTCTATTTATTAATACTAATTGTGCTGCTCCGCAATTGGCTGCACTGCAATGAAGGCTAACGGGAGGACTGTGTCTCATGTAAAAAGGACATTTAAATCTGTAACTATGTTGTTAGTATAAATTGTTCATGTGTGTTATTGTGTCTGAGGTGTGGGTTTTTTGTGCTGGGAGTAGGGATGAAAAATGAATTCATTTTTTTGTTAAAATCGCAATTTAACAAAGGGTGCAATATTTAAATTGCCAGATTTATTTAATTTTTTGTTTAAAAAGCTGCATTTATCAGTGTCTGCCATTTTAATTCTACAATATTTTATGATCTTATCTTGCATGAGGAACGTTAATCTAGTATCAGAGATTGTAAACTGTGCTGTGAGCTAACTTGAGGCAGGGGACGCTCTTTTCTTCAATAACAGGTCTGGACTTCAGCTCCCAGAAAATCATTGCAACTGGTAATAATGTGGTGTGACATGAAATTAAACAATTAAAGCAACTGAACATCCCAAAAGCACTGCCTACTTGCTACTGCGTAATATGGGTCCGGGTAAAATGTCAAATTTCTGAAACCACTTTTCCTGACTACAGAAAATTCTTTATTGCTGAAGACAGACAGCAGAGGCTGCAGAGCTGCATCTGTCTCTGCATTCTCACACAGTGATGCTTTTACGAATTCAGAACGGACTGGTTGACAGCTTACATATTCGGTCTGTACAGACTCACTTAAAAAAAAAAAAAAAAAAATGAGGAAATGTAGTTGTGAGTGCTTCAGAAGTTGCTCTCTGGTGCATGCGCGTGCACACACACAGTCTCCGCACAGTACCACAGTCCCAGTGAGAGCTATGTTCCACCCTCCAGTGGCTATCCCAATACTGATACTGAGGGAAAACAAACTGTGGCTATCAGCGCTGGAAGAACACCAGCACCAACACAGATATCTGCCCCATTCTCCCTCCCTCGCTCTCCATCACACTCCCACTCCACTCAGCCTCTCCTCCATCTATCTCAGTCTTTACAAGTGTCCCAGACCTTTCCTCCCTCTGCATACACCCCTTCTATCACCTAGTCTTCTCTCCTCCAAAGACAAGCATATAGTTCATCAATCCAGCCAACTGATTGGCTAATGTGAAATCCTCTAGCCTGTGGAGTGTCACAGTGACTGGATGAATGAATGAGGTGGATACTGTGTATTAAAACCATAGTAAATCATCTATCGGTGCCGTTGTCAGTTTTAAGGAGGTGTTGTGTGGTGACACAGAACTTCTGAACAGAACTTCACAGGCAAATTCCTCACGGTTTAGACGCAAAATCTGAAGGCACCTGCTTTCACACTCAACACTTTCACAAGTCAACATGAAAACACTATGGCCTATTAAAAACAGACAGCAGTAAAGACAAACTTAATCTTTACAGCTCCTTCTAATGCCATGATGAGCAAAAAGCTGTTCTCAAAGCAGGAATTTATCCAAAAAAGGGCAAAACCAAAAGAAGTACCTCTTTGGCTGCTTAGCATGACTTACTAACTACACGGTTACATGACCAAGCTGAAGTGTGTCAAAAGAAGCTCCACTTAACATGCATCACTAAATAAGACAACTTTGTTCCAGAGAGATAGTTTTGGGATTTTAGTTTAGCTAAACTTCACAAAGGTGGATTCCTCGCTCAAAGTATTTTCAAATACAGCTAAGTCTGTACAACCATCTGTTTCAGTGTGCTCCATTTACCACTGAACTCGCTGCTAACAAAGTTCAAATGTTTCAGCTAAGACAAACTAGCCTTGCTTCCATGTTGTAGGGAGCTACCAGACAACTGCTCTTCAATTGGCCACAGACAGCAGGAAGAATTTTGACCAAGACCGAAATCCGGTTACCCTTCACTGCTTCTCAGTTAAGGGGTGTAGACAGAATTCCAATAATATTATTTATATCAGGATATGATGATGCAGTGACAGTGGTCTATAAGAATCTCCAGTATTGCCAGGTACAGGTGGCTATGGCATCACAGGGCAACTTGCAACCTCACAACCTTAGAGTGAATGTAGAAATCTGCATTCCCACAGGACTCTTGAATCTCAACACCTTAGGGCACTGAAACAAATTTCAATATCATGCGCAGAAGGCAGTTAACAATCCATATTTAACAGACTTCCATCATAAAGGGGCAAACAGGCAAATCATTAAGAACAGGAACAAACTGCAAAGCAACTGGTCAAATGAACGACTGCATTTTTGTGATACAAAAAGGGCGTAGCTTTTAGACGGTCAGGCAGGCGGTCAGACACTCAGCTGTGTTAAAGTGCTCTACAGAAGGATCATTTTGAGCCATGATTTATTTCAGCAGAAAATCTCAAGTATTTGATGCCTTTTACCTTTGTATAGGGAAAAAGTGCACGCTGCCAGCGGAAGCCAGACGAATTTTGGCCTGAATGCAGCAATGCCTTTAAAAAAAAAAAAGAAAACAGTTGGCTTCCTTATGTTTACTCTTTTAAGTATCCACTTGTCTGTTTTCATGTTACCACAATTTAGTTGCAAACAGATCAAGAACCTGTTGGTAAATTTATGGCTTGGTATGATACAGTAACAATGTACCACATAGAAAGCTACATGTATTATGCCTCATGAAATACGCTTGAACTCTGAATATAGCTATATAGATACAGCCATTAGGAAGGAATTACATTAGCTGTGCATTCATATATCACTGTTTTATAGTATGAATTCATTGCATGGTAGATCTAACGCATCTAGGTTTTGTGGTAGGAATAGACTGTTGCTGCTAGACCCTTGGTCAAAGGCTTCATGGCATCATATGGATGAGCCCGATACCTCAAGCAGACAGGGCAAAAACAGAGTTTGGAGAAAGTGTAGCACAACTCTGTGGTCAGTGACAGGAGAGAAGATTAGAAAATGATCATATTTATTGTAGCCTTTGCAGGGCTTTGTGCTCATGGCTGCACTGTCAGCTGTATTGGACCATTTCTGACTGGCGCAAAAAAAGACAAGTGGGCCGAGGAGAAAATGGAAGAAATTCTCTCTTAAAAATGTAGCAGTCATAGTGACATGTTATTAGCCCAGCACTGGCTTCAATCTGAAACTGGACCGCATAGGCCGACCCCGGCACAGAAGCAGGGGGGAAGACACACCAGCACTGCCAATCAAAGCATCCCAAGAAACAAACACTGAGCTCTTACTTATATCTCAGAGAGCTCACATGTGGATGCCAGCGAACCCCATCTATGCAAGCCGTAGGTGTAGAAGCAGGGACCTATTTTTATCCAGTCGCATCTGAATTTTGAAATATCTGAATTTAAATATCCCAAACAGAAGCTCTCAATGTTGAACCATTTCTGCCATTTGTTATGTGCACCTGTGGTAGATCGTCTGAACAGTACCAACCGAAATAGCCCAACCCTAACAACCTTGTCCATCCCTATGAAAGAGATGCAAGAGGACGGCACAAAGGACAGCCAAAAATAAAACATTTGAATCATGTTTAAAACACATTTTTACAGGGCAGAAAGGTGGAGACTGTTGACTGAAGGGGCCCATCTGTGTTTAGCTGCCAGGCATCACCTGAGGGAGATAAAGCCTGAGGTGCTCTATCAGATCCCTAAAGAACTACTCCGCCTCGCTCAAGGCATTTCATCATCCGCACTACAAAGAGAGGAGAGGAGGCGCTGGCTATAGAGCCAACAGGCAATCCTTTAAAAGCACAGCTCTGTTTTCATCTAATCTCCTAATCCCAGCAAATGCTGTAGATCACTTTAGCTCACTCCAAACTCCACAGAATGCTGGACAATCAGAGGCTTTGAAAACATCTAATCTGAGCTGCTGTCTGTAGGATGGTCAAAGTCCATTTGAACGTAATCTATAGGGAACCAGACTGTGCTCACCCCAAGGCTGGATCAAACGTACATGGTGGGTTTTGCTGCAAAGCGCTTTCTTCATCATGGTTGTCCTTTATTTGCATAAAAATTTTAATTGAAAGAGAGCATACAGTAACCTTCAGAGTGATGCATTACAGCAGGTTTATCATAAACTTAGCAACGCTTGTTTGCTTTCTGAAAGGACAAAAAGGCCATTTTTCTTTGACTTCTAGAAAAGAAAGGGGGAAGGGGGGAAAAAGCCACTTGCACAACTGCTAGTGATCTGTAAATACATTTTTATAGGGTTCAATAAATCCTTGACCGTTAACAAGCCAAAAAAGGTTGTTTAAAATAAGAGGAAATGGAGGAAGACCAAGAATTCCTTGTGTTTCACAAAAGAAGTGAGTTTATCAGTGTCTGCAGCCTAGATACAAAAAAATGCATCAAGGGTGCCAAGTTCAAATAGGAAGGAATGACTGCGGAAAATGGCAGGAAAAGGATGAGAATGACATTAGGAAGGACAAAGGTGGGATTATAAAGGAGGGAGAATTAAAAGAAAAGACTTTAAAGAGGGAGAAGAAATAAACCACATTTGTTTTTCTACTATTTGGTCATGCAGAGGCTTAGCTGCTGAGCAATCTCATGAATTTCTATTCAGGGTAAATCCTCAACTTCAGACGCACGCTGTGTACGGCAGCCACATATACGGTGGGTTAGAGCTACCTATTAGGAATCAGGGCGAGCCCGGACTCCAGAATCAATTCCTGGAAAGGAAGCAGGAATGCTGATCTAGTATGGTAGACTCTGGGTTCCAGTTCTGTTTGTCTAATCCGGGGCTGTTTCTCGGTTGACTCTAGGGCCTCGTTTTCAGTAAGAGGCAACAAATGACAGGACAACGCCCCCCCCAGATCTTAAGTTTAGCTTGCAAACTGAATAGAAGCAGCTACAATTACCATCACAGACACATGACATTAAAGTTTAATGTGGTAACACAATGCTTCCAGACTTTATATTCCAACTTTTTTGGAATAATAATATTTATGATGTTGCTTTGCTCTCCATTTCTCAAGTGACACATGTGAACATGCGGAGACGACATGCACAATTGAAAGTATAATCTGTTTACAGAAAAGAAAGTAATAATGCACTGAAATACTTCAACTAGGACGAGGCCGCCCTCCCCTGAGCCACTGGGTGTTGCAACATCACCATGTCAGCTTTTCCTGTGGTACCACTCAAAGGTGCCTTGGAAACGATTAAGAAGTTGTGGTTCAGAGGCCACACTGTTATAAATAAAGATTTAAGGATCAACAGCAAGCCATCAAATTGATGGCGTTCATAAATGACTTGCTCAAGGGCATCACTCTGCAACCTTTGAGCATAAACTGCCTTCACTTCTGGGAAGTGGAAAGAGTGCATGAAGAATATGTCCTGCAGTTACGATGATATTGTTTTAGATGGCACCGTGAACCCTGCAGAGACGCTGTGCTGTGCACTGTAACATCAGCTGGGTAGCAGTGGACCTGCCAGCTTTCAACACATCCAATGAATAATGGAGCACTACGACAAGGACAAGACACCCGGTGCTACAGCCATTCTGGCAGACCAACTCTCCACCTCAGAACAACACACACACACACACACACACACACATTCACAGTGCTTAATGACGTATGGTATATGCCAATATAAGAATTGGGCATCTCAAACTCTATAGAGCCTGAGCCCCAAAAAAAAAAAAAAAAAGCTACAAAAAGCACTACCTTAATAACAATCTGTTATGATGACAGTTCTCACAGCTGCCATATTGTCGACATAGAACCAGTCAACAACACAATGACAGTAACACTGACGCTCTTAGTGCCACTATTTGTACACCTTTAGTTAATGAAGCGCCCTGACAGACAAAATACATAAAATGTGTGGGTCACAACTGAAACAGGGAAACAAGGGGACATGTGTATACACACACACACACACACACATTTATTTTCATTCCACAGTGGCACTACGAGTGACTACGAGTCAAAATCAGCCCTCTCCCTATAGCAAAGTCTGCTCTTATTTTGCCACAGTTTGATTATTTCTGAGTGATGACCATTGCTCCTGATCAACATTTAACATTAACAGATGAGTGACTTGTGCAGTCTGAGTATTTATGTCTAGATACTTTACACTTTAGCAACTGTGTAGTTGTGTAGTTGACAGCACACGCTGATCTTTCCACAAAGGCACTACATGATTCCAGCCATTTGTATGCTCTTAATTACAGAAGTCTGGTTGTTATCATAGGCAATGGTGTATAATTTAGGATGCACCGATTTGATCGGAATCAACACTTCAGATCAAACATATTTTCATTTTCTTGCCATCTTGATCCCATCGCTGGCATTGGCTGCTCATTCACATGCTGATGGAATACCAGCGATATGGCTGCAGGACTCTTGTTTTGTGAATACTACCTATTCTAATACCTTGATAAGCTATACCTGAACACGTAATTTGTCAATACTGCCCAACACTACGTGTCTGTCTATCTGTCCGTCCCTCCCACACACGCGCAGACAGCTGTTAAAGGACAGAGATGTTCATCAAAAGGCTGTGACAATGGCTGACCTCTGAACCCCATGTCTTTATTGACTCGATCGGCCCACCCTTTCCTTCCAGAACGTTCCATTAACTTGACTTCCTCCAGCCCCGCAGCCACATATTACACCGTCTGAAGCCGACAAAATCAATGCTGTGCTGCAGGCTACAGCTGTGCAACGACAGCTCTCCAGCTAAGAGACACAGCACATCCAGTCATCTTTAACGCTCTGTTAATGACTCGTCAAGGCTTTCCAAGCTAAAATCTGAACCACCCCCACACAGACCCACACAAACACGCTCTGCATTTTTAGAGAAGCAGACATTTGTTCATTTTTTGGGATGCAGCTGCTGCTTTAATTTGTGGAGGAAGAAAAAAAGGACCAGTCAAGGAAATAAAAATAATGGTGTTTTCAGTCTAAACAGGTCTACGGTACTACAGCGTGGAGGTGCAGGGACAACAGTGCTGCAGACTAATGGCAGCTTCTGCACAACAATTAAGCACTCTATTCATTCAGCACCACGTACCACCGGGTTCATTGATGAATGCGAGATTCAGCTCACACACATACAGGACACGGTACAGAGATCAGAGCCATCCATATCCTCTTTGCAAAAGAAATGTGGAGCACTAGACAAGGCCTCAGAGGAGCAGAGATGTGCCAGGAGAACAGTCCAACAGCAGTGCAGTACACACTCAGCTCTCAGTTATGCTCAGCACTTCACTGAGCTCCTAAGGGATTTAGCCTAGCTATTGATCTGACTGCTTCAGTTCGGACATGGCACAGAGAAAAGAACTGGTTTTAACAGGTAGGTAAAAATCAGAGCGCTCCCAATTAGCTGTACTGGCAAGGCTGCAATGGTGGGAACACAAGAAAGCAGAAAAATGAAGTCTAGCAATCTCTCTCAGACTCAAACTGTCTGAGTGCCAAGTCTTTCACTGAGGTTACAAAATACAACAGACAACATACATACAGCCAGCTTTAATACCATAGTATTACTCCACAGCTATCTGAACACCAATCAAGAGGAAGGAGTCATGGTGATTCCCACTATTCGACCCTCAACTCCAGGGAACAGCTTTGGAATAGTCCAAAACTATGAACAGATAAGACTAGTGATTAGATTCTGACCTCCAGGACCCCAGTTAATGTGGTGACAGACACAAAGTCATAATCAGACTTTAGTGATTTTCAGTTGATGAAATATTGTTAAGGACATGCATGCTGAATCTGAAGGATGCTGCTCTATTAATCGCAGGAATGTCAAAAGCTATTTGGAACCTAAAGTTTATATAATTCCATTTATTAGTACACCATAGTACAAGACCAAACATGACACGATACATTTCCCAAAACCCCTCCCACCCCCAAAAAGCACCAATATACAAATAAATTTTAAAAAAATCATCATCAACAACAAAATCAGCATCATCAACAACACAAATGCAGTCAACGCAGATATGTAGCAATTAATCACATTTGAGTTTTGGTTGTGTAGTTGATGGCACACGCTGATCTTTCCACAAAGGCACTACATGCTTCCACCAATTTGTATGCTTTTAAGTAATTGTAAATAATTACAGATGTCTGCTTGTTATTGTAGGCAATAGTGTATAATTTAGGACGAGACGACAATGACAACAACGACAACAACGCTTACTGAAATTGTCTGGTGCTCTTCTTTAAATAAGCATGAGCTGGAGGGCCCTTCAGTGCAAGTCACCAACAGACTGAAAAAAATGACTACAGAAACCTACACAAACACAGTACGGGGTCATATAGACACACCTGCATGCTTTACGTTCAGAAACACAAGCAATTCAATTTCCCCATCTCTCATTCCAGCTCATTTATTCTGCATTCATTTATAAACGTGCAAGTTCTCAAGCACATGGAGTGGGGACTGACTGACTCACTGCAAAGCTGACAGTAGCCCCCTGTTCACGTTTAATGCAGAAACACAGAACAAACCAGTTAGTTTAAACACAAACCACCATTCTGTACATAAATAAAGATGTAAATAAAACAACTAATGGTAAGTCAGTAAAGAATCTATTTTACTGGCCATACTACAATATTCTGGTAGATACTAGCAGCTTTTAGGATTCAGAGCTCTTAACGTTATCTTGAATAACATTTTTTTTTTTTTTTTATATCACTCAAGTCTTGACATGGTGTGACTATCATGGTGCTCAAGCTGCATCCTTTGCCAGGCAAGAGGTCATTTTAGAGGAAAAGAGGAATACAGCAGGGATGCGGGACAGAATGAGGGAAGGGGAATAAGGTGAGGGAGGTATGGAGTGATTGAGACAGAGATAAATAAGGGAGGAGATTTCCAGGGCACATCTGTTTGTGACTGCGACAAGGCCATTCAGGTGCTGTATCCAGCGGCCGCAGCAGACGAGGGCTGAAAAATGTGCCCTGCCACACCACAGCGCCTGTGGCCAAACACACACGCGGCAATATATCTCTGATAAGCCGAGCACACACACACACACACACACACACACACACACACACACACACACACACACACACACACACACACACACACACACACACACACACACACACACACACACACACACGTTCAGCCACCACAACAGATGAGACCCACTAAATGACTTTCTGAAGTTTCATTACTGCAGCACACCTTAATTTCGCCTTGTGGCTCAAGCAGGCAGAGTTTTGGGGGGCAGGGCACAGGAAAGAGTTAATAATGAATAAGGCACCACACCTACAAGCAAGCAGGAGTGGGTCTGGCCTTTGAGTCTCTAAGGAATTCCTGTCCAAGTGACATTTGACCCATCAAAGCTGGGCCTGGACGAGCGGTCTCGTGGCCTCATCTCCTGACAGCCCCTCATTAGCCAGGGTGGAGGCCCTATAACTAATGCCAACTAAACAAGCCCTCCACCGTCTTAGCCTGTTCCATTCAAATCATGCCCTCAGGCTACAACACCGGAGAAGACTCTGTGTGCGTGTGTAAGATTGAAAAAGAGGTTGTGAGTGAGCAAGTGCGAAAGAGAGCCAGTGTGTCAACTTTACAAGTCCTGTTTGAAAAATTTACCTCCTTTGATGGTTTAATATTGTATTTGAGATTATGCATCAAAATACATTCCAATTATCTGAGATATATATATGTATATATATATATATATATATATATATAGATTAAAGATATATAAAATTGCATTAATAAAGTTGATGAACTCAGTTAATGCATTAATTGAAATTCTTACACTGACGCTGTATTTACATTTATGTTTGAGGCAATTAGCAGACGCTCTTATCCAGAGCGACTTACAACCGTGCTTAGCCTTGGATAATATTTAAGCTAGTATAGGAAGGCTAGAGCCTAAACTTGCCATGAGCTCAGACACTGCCCGAACAAGGGTTACACCAAAGACAGTGTTAGCGTTAATGTGATATGTTAAAAAAAAAAACAAATGCAAATTGTTGACATGAAAACACATTTAATTTTTGATGCCAACATAAAAATAATGAAACCTTAAATTAATAAGAACTATTAGACCACTCAGACCTTTTTACCCATTCATTTTCTGCAAACATTATTTTCATGTTATCAGTTGACAGCGACATCTTCACTAGTTATTTAGTTTTTGTGTACTCTAAAAACAGGCAATCTGGAACATCTAGCAAATATGTACTAGAGTTAAATTCACTCATAATTAAAACTACAAATCCAAACTGTGTGCAAAAGGAAAAAAAGAAATTCATACAAAAAAAAATCAATAACACAATGAAACATTAACACTGATCTAGAGCAAAGGGCCCGCTAGTCTGTACATCAGGCCTACGTACCTGAGTTGCAGGCACGGCAGAGAAATAATCCAGCCTCATGCTGCTGCAACAGGCCAGATATAAACCACACGCAGGCCTCACTTCACAGAAGGAGCGGTTAGGGGGCTCTGGAGAGGACCGCAGGCCAGGCTCAAGAGAGGATAGCCGGGGGGAGAGCGGATGAAGGATTACCTAAAATATTCATTGAGGCTTTTCCTTCTCCTCTCCATGTCCCTGTACTCTAGTGTATAGTGAATCCTCACTCCCCAAGGTCTACTGCTTTAAAGACAGATTAATGCTAATCCAGGTTAATGCAGGAGGCCGAAAACACACACTCAGTTTGTGTGCATTTGTGTGTGTTCCTCTGAATCACAAAAGAGCACAAAGCAGAAAAACAGAAAGCTTAGGGAAAAATAAAAACCATGTACGGCTTCACGTAATGCGACCCTGCTAATATAAAAAATAGTTTTTGTTAATTAGACCACTGAAGCTGTGAGCTGTGTAGTCACTCTGTAGTTCACCATGCTCTTATGCCCATATAGGGAACTCCAAAACATTAAGGATTTTCTCAAGAAAAAAAAAAAGTTTAAGAACAAACATATGTAAACATATATGAACATTAACAATCACAGAGTTTATTATTGTATTTGTATTGTAATTCAGTACAGACTCATTATCGCTACTTGGCACCTGATGGTGTAGGTTGCCACGTACTCTGATTTAAATGGTGAAACAGTAATAACTGAAAAACCTTTTAAGATTGAGAAGCATTAGTCTGTATATAATAATAATAATAATAATAATAATAATAATACATTATTATTATTAATATTATTAATATTATTATTATTATTATTATTATTCTATTCTGGGTTTAGTGAATTCAAACTCTGCATTATGCTCATGTTTGGAGCACAGAATCAAACTACAGAATAATGCATGATTTCAGTGGTCTATTAGGCAAAACACTACATCATTAAGTCAAATAAGGATCGATTTACAGAACTGAGACAACCAGATGAACACAAAATGCTTAGAATTTAGAAATTCACACATTACACAATTTTGCAGAATTTTTTTAAAATGTTTCTTCCTAAACCATCTGGCAATGCGTTAATATTACATATCATGTATGTCCAGCTCCAGCATGTCCCTAAAAGCTTGCAGGGTAGCTGGTTAACCATGGGAATACCACTAACTTTATAACTAACTTCACAGTTAAGTGCAGTAGGTTAACCAGCACTTGCCCAAGTACAAGAACAAGCAGAAAAAGAGTGCTTTCCTTTTTTCCGTTGAAAGTTTTTCAGTATTTTAAATAGGAGGACTGTGCATATTGGACTTTTGCAGGTTTGTTCATACAAAAAACAAGGTGGATTGTCTGAAGTAGAGGAGCCCACCACAACAAACCCACCACATACTGGAACTTAAAAACTGAACCACTGACCAATGAACATCAGCACAGTAGAATAATTAGATGCACCCCCCTAACTCAACACAGTCTGAAGACAGCATTTGAAGATGAACACATTTGCATGATGCTAATAACTGGCCATCAGCTCCCATTAATTGTTAACCAACGGCAACAAGCAAGCACAAGACACCAAACGTGCCTTAGCTGACTGACTACAATCTGGGTGGCGGGGGAAACTGTCTAGAGTTTGTGTCTGTCTGAACAATCACTTTAACTTAACACCATTTCTAATAGGCGTGCCAAGCCAGCGCTCTGTTGTTGTGTTTGGAGCTGTGAATGGGGGGGCTGAGTGGTCTTTATCAGAGCCAGGTGCTAAAGCTCTTTGTGCCGATTGAGGAAGGGAGGCCCCTGTGGGCTGTGCCCGCTTTCTCACCAACAGACTCTCTCCCTCTCTCAGATGCAGAGGAGGCGGAGGTGGCCATGTGTAGCTCTAGCAGAGCGTGAGGAACGGGTCAAACGCTCCACACCGCTCTGCTCTTTTCTGAAGCAGCTCTGCTCACAAAACATGGCTCCCCGCAGAGAATGCGGCAGCCTGGAGAGAACATGTTGACTCACAGCTACATTGGAGGTACACACACCCACGCAGGCATAAACACAAACGCACACACTTTCCTCAGGACACAGGTTAAGAGAATATTCTTTTTATTTGGACTGCACCATCATCAAGTTGCCAGTCTGTCGAAATGAATCAACATATCATTTGTGAAATGGAGTCTCACACAGACACACACACACACACACAGACAGACACACACACACACACACACCTTAAACAATAGACAATTCTGTTCTTTCAGTCCCTCATCTCTGCTGTACTCACTCTTTTTAGAAGCAGCTTTAAATCAGTATTTGAAATGGATTAGTTCTTGCAGTGGAGGCTCAGCAAAGTAATTTGTAAAAACTATAAAATGCATACTTCATATATCACTTTCTATATATTTTCTCAAACCAGATTTCCAGCCTATGCTTCAATGCTACCATTGGCATTTTGGGGTGTGAATGACCTCTTTAACCAGCACGATTAGCCCTTTCTTCAATCACATTCTTATAAACAATCACACTATTCTTATAAACCAAAGAAAAAAGCCAACTTTAGATACATAGGTAGATGGATAGAGGGATAGACAGAGAGAGAGAGAGAGAGAGAGAGAGAGAGATTTGTTAAGAAACTGCCTTATTCTTATTCCCAAGGCTACAGACTGCAATGCTAGCTTTACTGCACAGATTTCTCTTTTTTAAATTTATTTTATTTAACGTAAATAGTAACAAAATAGTAACAGGCATGCTGTAATGCTTATTATAATGCCAGGGGAATCTTAAAAGATTGCTAAGTATTATATTTAATTTGCATGTTGTATTATGGGATTTTCATTAAAACAGTTTATTCAAATCCCTAAAGCTAAAACAGTAGGTTAAAGCTGCTGCAGACCATGTATGTTTGTTTGATGTTATCATAAATTTTTCAAGCAGCATATAATGTTCTTTACTGCCTGGCTAAAGAACCCAAGTAACAGGTTTTTTTCTGGGCAACGCTAAGGATGTTGATCTGGGCAGTGATCTCAAATTATACAACATTCCTAGGTCAAATTAATGTAGCTCTTAAAGGGCTTGCTTTAGCAGAAGATGGTGTGAGAACAAGAGCTCTGGAGATGGTTCCATGTGTCATAGCACATCAAGAGCACTGGCCTGAAGCAAGGCTGAGACAGAGGGAAAGTGACCTGGAGAGCGGCCTCCTCACACAGCCTCCAACAGACCGCTTTAAACACAGAGGCTGCGGCTGGATAGAGAGTGGTGAGATAGTCATGCTCAAAGGCGGACTGAATGTAGACTGAAAGAATGAGTGCCTTTATGGGTGCAGGGGAACAAAGAAAGAGGGGGCTGTGGTTGCTTCTGCTCTGCTCGCTTCTTTAAAAAAAAGGGTGCAGGGGGTCCACATGAATGTGTGGATAAAGGAGAGATTAAAGAGCAAATGTACCCGAACATCCTGCTTCTCACTTATGTGAATTACCCTCAAACCAAAACTGTAGCTGGAGACCTACCGAATTCAGAGGGGCATGTAGGGACAAACATACATTCAACTACAAAGCCAACCACATACACATACACAGTGCAAACTCTTAACGCTATTCGATTATATTAAAACCAGCCAGCTAGCATTAACGCAGGGGTCAGGAATTTTTTTTTTTTAATCTTGCATTGACAATGGAAGAGTCAGTCCTCTTCGTGATGTATTTGCCAGCATGTTCCAAATACTTTTAATGGAGTTAAGGACAGGACTCTGTGGTGGGCAATTCATTTGTGAAAATGATTCCTCATGCTTCCTGAACCACTCTTTAAATTAAGATCAATGAACCTTATATTTCAGGACAAAAGAGCTGTGCAATTAAGAAGGGGGGGGATGGATAGATAAACAGATAAATGAATCCATTAATAGGATAATCTAGTCATTTAGGTAACTCGTAACCAACCAAAGCAATGTTAGATAAGACTTGTACAGTGGGCACTACGCATGGTGGGTGCATCGATTCATGTGTTTCCCCTCATACCTTGATGCATCCATTGCTCTGGAATAGGGTAAATCTAAACTCCAAAAAACCAAACAGCCCTTTTCCATTACTCTCCAGCAAACATGTTTTTGCAAGACAGTCCATGAGAGTCCCTGTCATTTAATCTGACCTTCATGCAGTGAAATTGTGTCACAATTTGCATGTTGCCAGTTGACTGCAACAATGTGTGCCACTTAACACTTACGCACAGCAATTAAAAAATAAAGCTACACACAACACATTCAATTACTGGCTACACAAGACAGCTACATTAAAAGCATGATGCATGAAGCAGCAGGTTCTCGCTATACAGTCATCTGCAGCCTTGTTATCTTCAGATCCCCAGTTTATTCTATAGATCTTTTTCATTCACCAAGCTGCCACATCTGGGTGTAAGCAGTACTTCCACAAACACTGTTTAACAGAGTGGCAGTACAGGCCAACCAGTTTTCAGGCTTCCCCAAAACCTTCCTCCTGCCAAGTCTCAGCATGGCCAATAGTAGAACAGTTGGTGTGTCTGGTAGTTTCCTCCAACATGGACGAAAAACTAGTCTGACTTGGCCAAAGCCCTAATCGCTGGAAGATGTGTAAGTGTATAATTTCTGGTGCTGGTTCATGATCAGATTTTCTAAAACCTATTATCACTAATTTACAAAGGCTTGCACACATACTCTCTCCTCAACAATCACTCAGACGCACCGTTTTAATTCCCTGTAGGCCAAGGAGTAAATTTAGCTTTCGTCCACCCCAGAATCTACTACCAGTGGAACACTTGAGCATTTCCTGGCTTGATGTAATCTGTCTCCCATCCTTTCAGTCTTTAATTAGGGCTGCAAGAAGAGTGTCAAAAGAACTGAGTAGAATTGTGGTAGCCACCACAAGAGAGAAAACACAGTGATTGAGTGTTTGGCATTCAAGAATGAGCATATAAAGATGTTCAAGAGCAAGAGGATAATTCAAACTGATAGTAGAGGTAAAGTGAGGTAGAGGGAGAACGGAAGGAGAGATACAGAAGGGAGAGAGCGGCTGTCTCTCTACATCTGACAGGACATTCAGATAATTAGATGAGAAATGATGGCAGTCAGGTTCAGCCGAGTGCTTCTCTCTCCTCAGATTTTTACAGACAAGGCATCACAAAGCTTCTGATCTATAATCTAGTGCAAATTCAATTCTGTTATATAATCTCTTTTGTAGAACAACTTGGAACCACACCAGTTTTGTTATTATGAGGGAACATTTGTGAGATTAAACTCAGATAAGGTCTATCCTGTATGAAAATCTGACACCAGTTTGGGGAAGTCTCTTCACCAGGTAATTATGAAATACTTCAGGTCTTTATAAATGACTTGTTAGAGCAAGGCACACACAGAGTGCGTCATGCCAGGGTCATGCACAGGGCTAAGACTGAGAATCACTGGCCTAGGTCAATTACATCACTGTAAATGTAAGGTATTAGCTTTCAAGACAATAAGACGTGTGGGTCAAATATGTACTTCAAGTGTCACTCTGAGGTCTCGTCACTCTTAGGTCAGCACAGCCACACGACTAAATGTCAGTTGATTAGAAGAGACTGGTTTGCTCATGGTGTCGTGACAGAAGGCCTCTGTGTGTCAAAATAGTTCTCACTTGCTGTCACTCTGGCGCAAAGCCCCTTAGGTCACGCAGCTGAGGCATCACCAACTGAAAGCACTGACCATGGGCACTACACTGATATACATGCGCGCGCACACACATTATTTTTGCTTACACAGGAGGTCTGTCAAAAAGCCCTTCCACCTTTACCACCAAACAAAAGCTATTCTGGCAAAACAGTTTGAAAAACAGGGTGGGGTCTCTGAAAAACTGCTAACAGAGTAGTGGCTTACAGTGTCCAGACATGGTCTTGAGAAGTGTTTTCTGTTAATGTTTTATGGAAAAGGTTTTCAACTGGTAAAGTTCTATAATCATCATCCGACATTGTGAGCGTGTGTACACACAGACACAGACACTCCAAGTAACCAGCTAGCATGGCTAACTAAACACTATAATGATGTACAGAATCTTAATTTCATCTTTAAACGGAGGTTCATGTTTACATGGAGTGTTAGTGTTACCTGTCTGTGCCTGTTTCAACAAGCTGCTGGTATGTGATCATCACAGTGCCTCTCTGTATACCAGTAAGTCAGAGCAGAACTCAACAAAATATTTATGAGTTCACCAAAAAGGGAAAAGCTTGGTTTACTCTTAAACTTGTTAAACCAAATAACAGAGTTGTAAATTAAGCGTTTTAACTGTATTTAATAAAGCAAAAAAAAACATATTTTATGGCACCTTTAAGTAGGCTGAGTTTTTCTAAACAAAATTCAGATTAAGATTTACTTCTGTACAAATCTCATCTTGCTCTTATCAAAATACAGAAAGTTTCTACACTAGAGTTTTTATTAATTCTAACTTTTCTGATGATGCAAACAAAAAAACAAACAAACAAAAAAAAAAACAACATCTTAGATTGATTAGAACAAATTATTACACTTCAGATTTGCTTCACCACCTCTAATTCAAAGCATTTCACCCCTAACCCAGTCTTGCACTGATAAACGTTCGGCTACACATACCCTCACAGATTGACTCTGCACACCCTCTCTCTCTCGGGGCCATTTAAACAGCACACTAAGTGAACATGAAAACAATCAAGTCGCAGTCCATAACATTATTAACACAGCAGAGGAGAAGGTTCTGCTTCATTTCCACACAGCTAACATAATTCACAATAAAGCATGTACTCTGGGTGTGACAACAGTAATTGGCCATTAGGAGTGTTTTGAGAGCGGCCTATTTACCCAAGTACAACGAGACCCTGCGCACCGACACAAGCCACACCACCATACCTCTAATAGGACCTCTAATTTCACACTGCAAATATAATGTAGATGTTTCAGTAGCTTTATGACCACAGAGAGGACAGAAACAGCAGGAGCTGGCAGTGATGGAGAGAATCCGAGGGGTTTCTTGGCGTTAAATTAACACTAATTAGAGGGAAATTGATTGAGTGGGGATGATGGGAATGCGTTCTCACATTACAGAGCAGCCATTACTCTTCATGTGACGTGCTGCTGACACAGACTGAGCTGTGAGTTAGATCAGTCAACACTCCTAAATGCTGCACCGCTCACACATAAGACCTGCAACAGAAGGATCCGCACTGCACAAGTCCCTTCTGTCAAAACTCCCACCAATGGTGATGACAAGTGTGCTTTATTTAAGAGCACAAAGCTTGACATTTCTAATGCAATTTGCATAATAAATGGTTACAGAATAACGTAATATATACAGAACAATACACATATAGAAAATACAGTGTAGACATGGATACACATGGTATACAGGATAACAGCAGTGTGATATACACTATGCATTTAGATGCACTTAATACTCATTTAAATGGTCTGTGAGCAACATTTTTTAGATTGATTTAAATCCTTCAAGTCTGATTATGAAATCTGATTAAAGGAGCTGGATTTTTGCTGAGTATTCAGGTATCAGTCCATATAAACTGTCACTCTGATCTTTTTCAGATTTGTCAGTCAGCAAACAGTGTTTAACACAGCACCCTTAAGATGGCAAAAAAAACACTTCTGGCATGATCCTGAAACAGACTACATGCTTGACCAAATCAAGTTAGATGAGGTACGTTTGTCTTTTTTAGCTGACTAAAAGTCACTAAAGGTACGGGTTACTTTGTGGGCCCTGTCACCCAGCCTAGCCAGTCCACATATGTATTAGTAATATACTGTGTTTCATTTTAGATATTATAACACATTAGAAGAACTGTACTAATACTGAATTGACTTCTGCTTGACTCATACAGATCAAACTTCCCCATTAACTGATTATTTAAGTGTATCTAAACATGGTAAATGGATTACTGCAGAATCTGATTTTCAACAGTTATCAGATTAATGTGTGTAAACACACCAATTGTTTGTTTCTAATTGTGACTAATTAATTTATGGCAAAATGTACAATAAACAAACATACACAAAACACTGCCAACAACTGAAAGATATTGTATTTGAGGACGTAAAGCACTATTACACACCCCCTAAGAATAGTATGTAAATTAGGATAGTATGTTGGTGTTGACTGCTGTTTTTAGAATTGAAAATATATGATAATCTAGAACACCACTTTCCCCCTCATATTTTCAAACTACAAAAATAAAAACTTTGATTTTACACAATTCTGTGCACATGTAGAGAATGTGTAAATGTGAGCAATATCTTATTTTCTTTAATAATAAGCTAACTGGCAAGGGAAGGGAGCTAATTAACCAAGTTGGATGATTTTTATGACATAAAATACCTAAAATGACCATTCCATCACTGATCATTTCCCACCTACTTTGGAGATGAACTAGAACCACAAACAAGTTCAGCTGGTGCCCATTTGGGTTAGCTCTCGTTTTTGGAAAGTGCAGTCGAGCAAGACACCCTTATGACGTAAATATTTCTTTATTAAACCCTGTAATTACACATGTGGCAAAAAAAGTTTGTTTTTACATGTTTATATTTTCCTGTTTATATGACAAAATAAGCACAGATAGTTGTGAAATCATTAACCAGTGTGGACGACAAAAACGGTGTTTCCTGTTTCCCGGATAAATAAGGGTAAATCAGGATTATTGGTACAAGAACCAATCTATGAATTGCATGATGAGCAGTAAAGTACAGCATTCTCTCCTTTTTAGTTTTTCCCAGCGCATGTACTTTTCATATCTGATTCAAAAGTAAAAGTTTGCCTAAGCTGAACTACGGCCCAAACCGTGTGGTCTAATGCAGAGCGACTGACCAACCTGTACGCTCTGATGCTGCTTCATCTGCTTTGGCTGTATGCCACTGCCTGCCTGCAAGGCTGAGCTGGTTGCCTGTTTCACGTCCTGTGCTATAAGGGGGCCTTGGTCAGCATTCCATGATTTTAACCGATGATTCTGCTACTTAAAAAAATAAATCAGACATTTCTTCCTCACAAACACTGAACGATTCTCATGTTCTATCATCGTAGTCTTCTAGCTAACAGTTTCTATCCTATTCAGTGTTGCACGTAACTAAATTCTTATCCTATGATTGTCTTGATATTCGGTGTCAACCATAGGGGGATGTATTCCCCTTTTTAATCTTAATTCCTCTTAAGGTTTCTTCCTCTTGCTCTGATGGAGTTCTTCTCTGCCACTGCCGCCACTGACTCGCTCATCGGGTGATTTGATGCAACTAAAAATCAGGGAAAATCTCATTAATAGTAACTGCACAAGACGTCTAAAAGACAAAATGGAGGACCCTCGCTGTGAAAACACACGCACATACACTCAGCTCAGAGTTCACCTGTGAAAGGCCCAGCATTCATCATTTTCACTAGATAACTCCATCCTTATCCAGTGGCACTTGTCAGTAGATACGGGGCTCAACAACCCTCCAACGCCATTTATTCTTTTCACATTTCCAGTCCAACATACACAGACACACACCTGCTATCTCAGTTTGAGTCTCCAACCTTTGCTCTCTCGGTTTGGGTCTACTACAGCCTAAAGGACTGGCTGATTTCATAAAAGAGTCTACCACAGACTAGCAGGGGTAAAAACTGCAAGGTCAGTCCGTTTTTTTATAGTACTAATATTAGTAGGGCTCTTACTGGTAATTACGCAATCTGCATGTTATAATGATCAATCGAATAGACAATAAACAAACCAAACATTTTGTTTTGTTTAGATTCATACACTAGACTTCATCAGACTCTTATGTGCCAAACATCATCAGCACAGTCGGATCAGCACCTTTAGATCGATGCATCATGATGAAGGTGCACTGATGCAAATTTACATCCCTAATATAACTCAACATACCTGCACCAATACAAATCACGCAGAGCTGTGATGGGTACTCCTCCCTGCTGACTCCCCCCTTTACTTATCGAGGGTTTCCGCCTGCTGGTCTCGCGCCACAAATCACTGCCTCTCCTCCACCCTCCCTCTGACATTCACCCCGTCTCTCACTCGGACCAAACGAGAAAGGATGACCACAATTACCACTAAACAACCTTGAGATCTCACACAGATCTTCAACTACGAGAGAAGGCAGAGTGAGGGAGACAGAGGAGCTCACCGGGGAAGAAAGAACACAGGCAGGATGACAACCAACATGCACGCACATAGACTAGCTTCATTTCTGAGGCGGTTTTGTGAAATATAACTACATGCGTCACATAATTCAGTGGTTGGTACTGAATAGTTTATTGGAGTTAATGGAAAATATCTTTACATGTTAAATAAAGGCCGGTCATATTATTCTGTTAGCTTAGTCAATCAACATATTCAATAACCAGCATCACTGTGGTGTATGTACATACAGGTCTATTTTCAGTGCCCTAGCATGCATCCTAAATGTTACAGCTTGAAGTAGTCCAAAAGACAAAAACGTGGTTCAAAAGGTTTCAAATTACTCAACACTCAGAAACCAAGAGGTAGATCTTTAAAGATTCACTTTACAGATCTGGGAGTGGTGGGGCAACAGGCAGACGAACATTGTAACACGGGCTGTGCTTCGGTTCCGATGCAGATGAATCTGGTGTGTGTAAGCAAGAGTGTTCAAAGAGAACTGGCTGAGATTTTATCTTCTGAGAATGCAGATGAATAATCCATTATTGACATCATTTAATCAGTATAATGCTGAATTTGCATTGAGATTATAAAATACTGGGATTTTTTTTATAGAGGTATATTAAGATTATTAGTAACTATATCCAATAAGCATTTACCCTGAAATAATCAGTAACAAGTACTATATACCCCCATATTTAGGTAAATGGAATTTATTTTCTATTGTGCCAAACAGTTAACAGAACTTTATATGGAGAAATCGTTGGCTTACACACGCAAGTACGCAGCAGCTTCTCTGGTTCAGCAAAGGCATTTATATTTAAATTTATATTAAAATTAATTCATTTAATTTGCCCATCGTTTAATACAGTGCTACAGATTTTTAATTTTAGTCTGTTATCAACAAAGTTTAAAGAGTAAAAAAAAAAAAAAAATCCAATAACAGCGCTTGTGAACTGGCTGTAGATCAAAATTAATCAAACCACCATGGGTTGTGACATCATGACCACAATTTACTGGCACACTATATTCAGAGGTTAAGCCTTAAGCCTGAGAAAGCAGCTATTCTGGGCTTCTTGAGCAATAAAACTGGCATTTATAAGAAAATCAGTCACATTTTTGCTGCTGTTTGTCAACCCACACTACTTATGTGTTAAGTTCTGTCTTCTGGTGCGTGTGAAACTGAAGAAACTGCCCTGTGGTATTAGTCATAGGTATAATGCGTTTAAGTGCCAGTACTAGCGATTACACAGTCCAGTGCAAAAGAAAAGAAGTGAACTTCAGACATCAAACATTGAGGAAATGATTATTTGACAGACATGCTCTGCTGCTTTCCTCCTTTTTTGTGATAACTGCAAAGAAGTTCCAACATCAGACAAAATGTGCTCCTGCTGGAATTAGTCTTAGAACAGTGTTTTTCCATTTCACTATTCTTAACGGTATGAATAAAGCTGAATAAAGAGAACCACAGCAACATGCAGGAATATATATGCTCTTTTCTCGACTACAGACTAAAGACCGTCCTTTCTTCTCTGCTCACTCTACATCACTCCTCTAATAGCAAGCCTGGAGCTAAAACGTCACCATGCAACGACAATACCACGAAAACTCAGGAACGTGAGCCTATTGTAGGAAATACAGACAGCTCTTCTACACTGGTTTCACCCCATCAGATGATGTCTCACTCTGTACCTTTCAACATCCCACCTCTACTCCTATCTGTGTCTTTATTTCACACAATAAAACTGAAGGCACAAACCACAGGCTGTCACCTCCGAGCAGTGTGGAAAACAAAGACAAGCAGTTTCACACTCATAAGCACTTTCCTTTATCCAAGCAGCCATACCTGTATGGATGACATCCTGTACCAGCACAGATAACCACCTTTTTCATGGACTGGATATATGTGAGTGAATCATGTTCAATACTGTTTCTTAGAGCCTGTTTACTCCTTACATTTAACATATGTTTAATAACCGGATTGTGTCTTTAGGCGACTTTAGGCCGATTCCTTTTTCTTTCATGAAAATGTATTCTAAGTGTTACCAGATAAAAACCTTTTACTTTCTCAAATTTATAAAAATAAATAAATAAATAAATAAAAAACCCACAACAACAAACACACAACACACACTTTCTTCAGTTTCACCTCTGTTTACTCAGCACTACCCCCTCCTAACGCCTACAGTGTTTCCATACCAATCAACAGACAAGTACATCAACAAGGATCAAGGATCACAGGTAATAAAGCCAGCCTGAGTTTCCCCTCACCTGCTAGCCATCACTCACCAACTATATTTCTGCTTATGTAATTGTGGATACAGGAACCTCCTTCCATTGTGTGTTCAATATGGTCATGACTTGCTCCGACTACCTGAATGTGACTTGCGAAATCCTATTCAATCCGATCACCGTGTTCCTTGGAAGTTTTTACACCTGGATTTATGTGGCCAAATGAAACTCAGACATGATTTGATCACTGAAAATGCTTGTTTATGAACTAGTGTGCAATAAACTGAAAGTTATAAATATTGCGAGGGTGCTCTATTCCGTTTATGAGAGGATTGCTGTTGAACACAGAACAGTCTTCCATCTAATAAACAGTTACACTTTCAGCTCTGTCTGCTTATCAATCAATCAATCAATCCTCAAATACATTCCTTAACATGATTTTAAAAATTCTGTACTTTTATAAATCCACTGAACACCAGAGTCATCACCCAGCAGAGGAAGCCTCAAGCCCTACATTAATGGCAGCCCTTTATATGGCCCTTACTCGTACTTAACCAGATATACATGAACAGTACATGAATATCAAATTTCATCAAGAAAGATTGGGAGCATAAGTGAAAGGAACGCAGAGCAAGAAATTGAACGACAGTACAAATGACACCTTTCCGCTTCCATCTCCCACAGCAGCTGTGTGATTGAAGCTAAACGGCGTGCGGCTCAAACCGCAGATCTGCCGGCTCTGGAGGAGTCCAGCAGGGATCTGGGCTCCAACTGCCAAGAACAGGCAGAACACACTGTGCTGTACACTTGTAATCAGAATCACTAGCACAGAAAGAACATCCACAGCACTTAGCCCAGAACTGTTTGATTTGTCCAGGTGCAAGTCTACCAGACCTGTAGTAACGATTTAACCTGTCCACTTCACCTTTAAAACTTTAAAAGAAGACACACTGCTCCAACTGTGTCATGTCTTAAATAAGGCGCCAATACACCTGGTAATATGTTTCGAAGAGCTGCTGTCTATAAGAGAGGGTGTGTACTTGTGAGTGACACTTATAAAATCTATGATCTATGGACCAACTCCTCCATTCTCATAGTGAAAGTAATGTTGTGACCTGCATGAGTGCAGCAAGCAAAAAAAAAAAAAATCTCTGGTTTGTTTTGGGTTTTCTCTCACTGATTTCAGCTCATGTCGAGCCTCGCAATTCAGCTCACCTGGCGAGAAGCCATCTCGGCTTTTCAGCAGCTCACAATCAACATCGCACCGAGTACCCCCCACTCGCACACGTACACATGCTCGCAAAAACTGTCTCTCACCCCCTGATTTTCCTACACTTCACGCACACAGATAAACAAGGGCTGAGTTCATCATCTACCCTCCCTTCAGGTCTATTATGGTCGACAAAAAACCCTCACCCACACTAACAAACAAACTCACAAACATACACGCGCACGGCCAGCCACAAAGTGACTAAGACAGATTCCGCTCACACCTCGCCAACTCGCCTATGCCTGCGGCCTCCTCCTGTCTCCGTGGTGACAGCTGAGGGAGAACGGGCGGTGGACGACAGTGACAAATGTCCAGCCTCAACCCCAGCACAGCTCTGCAGAGAGGACAGATAGGAGAGAAGAACGGCATCCGCATGAACGATCTTCCAGCCCACACCCCAGATAAAGACATCTGCAATGCATCGAGCCCAGAGGCTCAGATTTAGTCTCTTTGTTTTTGTCTCATTCTTAATTCTGCAACTCAGTTAAAGTACTTTCACTCTCATACACCTACACATACTGTAAAGTGTGCCACATGCGTCTCAAGGAAGCTGATTATATGGGTCCTTGGCTTGTACTGTCTATTCTATACTCAATGACCAGCATATCATGCAACACTAATAATGTTTAGCTTTATCTGTATTAAGAACAACAAGCATAATCATTTTAAAACATTAAATCCATATTAATACATTTTAAAAGGCCATAAAAGAACAGTATTCCTGTTGTCACACCAGTAGGGTACGAAGAGTTCCTTCTTGGTGTCATTTTATGAGAAAGTGACAAAACAGGTGAATCAAAACAAGTCATATTATATTTGTAGGTTTTTCTTTTAGCGCAGAAGTACTCAGAAAGTCAAGATTTGATCAAATCCCTGGTTTATTACATATTAAAGCTTTAATGTGAACTGTTTTTTATACAAGTATGCAGTAAAGCTTTGGACCCATCTGTATGCCCTGGTCATTTAAGGGGTTAAATCTAACTTTAATATACAAGTAGATATCACAGTTTGATGCTGTGAGAGTGAAAGTAACATGGACATGTTGTAGTGGTGATATTCTCCTTGTAGATACACCTCTGCTGAAGAATAAGGGGCCTTATGACAGTGCCAAAAACAAACAAAGCAGTCACCCAAAAACTAGCCCCAAAGCCCAGCAGAACATCCAGCTGAATTCACACTCGCAATAAAGGACCAACTCAAATTCAGCTAGTTCTTGCAGCTCCATGCCTCCAACACTTTAAATAAATAAGAGAGACTGGTAAAGCTGACCTCAATAGCACCAACTTTCAGCAGGAGCGGATGCTATCACCATCGACACTCGCACAACTGCATGCATCAGCTGCATATTACTGCTGTCTCTGCAATAAAGAATTTAACTGCATTTCTTACCTCCAACACAAATACCACTGCCTTGCCCGACTGTCTCTTCAGATTGAGGCAACCTGTGGTAATCATGTTTCTTCCTGTAATAGTTATTTTCTATGACTGTGCCACCATAAAGTAGGGCCGCTGGTTTTCAACCTCACTGTAGCAATGTTGTAGGACATAACGGTTGCTATCTGGCCCACCCAACCTGTACATATTCTGACACAGCCACAACAATTTAGTCCTGTCGTTATGTCTCTTACTCTGAATCCACAGTCGTTAGCACTAGAGTGTTAGATAACAGAGCATTAGTGCAGCAGTGGTATAGTAAGCAATCCACTAATAACCGGAGCATCACTGAGCCAGGGCAAAAACTCATTATGAGTGGAGCCACAGGCATACATGCTACTGAGAGACAGGAAGCGCACACTGGTGACAGCAAGTTCAGTCTGAACGCTTAAACTCGTTTTTGCTAATTAGCCTGCTTGCATTCCAACTTGCACACAGCAAGTGCAATGTAGCTTCTCTCACCACAGAGGAAAGAGGGCAGCATCTTTGGGTTTAAACAGGTTTAAAGCTGCATTGGTCTTGAAACGTACACTACGAGCAGGCTACAGTAGGCATAACCATCCGATAGAATGGCATCCACCTCATACTGGCATTGCTCAGCTGTGAAGGACCAGGCATATTGGGACTAACTCACTTTTATTAACAGGGGGCAGCACTTATGGGAACCCAGCGAAAAACATTCAACACAGAACTGCTGCAAGCCTCTGAAGTGCACATTGCTTGTCACACATCCACAACAGAATGCACTACACTGACGAATTTTCACCATGTCATGAAAAAAAGTCAGGAGATTACTATATACATGGTCAAATATTTGCATGTTTTCACAGTCCTGCTGAACGTCATCAGCTTCAGCACCCCACTGCACCAAACTAACACTGTGCAGGACTGTACTGAGAGCGGCGGGCAGCCCCAGGTCAGACAGCCATGCTGAGCACACCCAGCTCAGTGCCTCTCCAACCGCCCGTTTGGACAGCATACAGAAAAGCCATTACTGAAACCATTTAACTGCACCAATTAATCAATCAGAAGAGGCAAGGAAATGAACTTGGCTAGAGCCTGACCAGAAAGGTTATAGCGAGAGTTTTTACACAGTGAGAGCCCTCATACTTCAGAGTATAAAAGGGGAAAAAAGAAGAACGAGAAGGAAAAAAAAAAAAAAGGAAACAGTCTCATTTGGATGCTGATCAAGTCTCTGACACCTCACTGCATCAGCCATATTGAGTGAACAACATCTGTTTCTAGAACAAGTTTCATTTTTTGTTGATAATTTCAAGCAAATTTTTCATTTCATCCATTTCCTTTCTCGCCATCTTTTAGCGAGAGCCATTTAAGTCACAGTTTGTTCTCACACTTTTGCAACATTCATAAAGGGTCAATGAAACAGACCATCTCTGGACCTCATTGTGAGTGAAGGAACACAGACCAGCGCTGGACCTGAGAGTAAGGGCAATATGATTTAAGCACTCTTAAAACCACAAGGTGGGGGGGGAAGTCAACAATAAAGACACTCCTTTTAGTCCTCCTTCCAAAGACATGTGCAGACTGCTGAGGACGGAATATTTAAAAAATGAGCTCATATTCAATCATTATGCCATGAAGTTAAATACTTGCCCAAGGCTAACTTTGCAGGATTAACCAGAACCCTCTTAGTTAGCTTTACCTATGCTTTGTGGAATAATTAGCAGTCTGGATAAACAGCAAGGTCAGCTTTATTCTTTATTACCATCCAGTCCCTAAGCCATTTCCAAAAGCACAAGTATGTTCACTCAAAATGTGAAGAACTTTCAGGTTTTGATAGCATCTTTTGATCATCGATTTTACCTTTAAATTAATTATCTGTAACAAGCGGCTACTCACTCTTACCCTGCCACTCAAGATCCACTGGCTGTTTAGTCAAACACAGAAACTGCATGAAATCAGATTCTGTCTAAATTCACCAGCAATTAAAATCATTAAAATCAAATGTTTAAATAAAATGTGTCCTGAGCTAGTCACATCCCAGAACCGTGTAATTAATCAAGAAGCCAAATTTGAATTACACTGATTAGTTAGTTAGTTAGTAAGCAAGTAAATAATAAATAAATAAATCGCACCCAGAAGCAAGTGTCAAACTGCAATGCTATTCATTGCAATGTTGGTGTCCACTGAAGGTGGGTTAGAAAAGGCCAAGTGGCTATTAGGGCCTTATCGCTGCAATTAAGTCATAACGAGGCCCAAGACTGGCAGTGCAGCAGTAAAACCTCTTCCTTTTCAGTGCATCTGCAGGACTAAGGCGTAGCTAGCAGACTAAAGGCTGTAAAAGGTTTTCTTCTCTAATAATAAGTTAAGCATTCTGTGTCCACAACAGGTACAGGTCATACAAAATAAACTTTATATCTGAAATAGCTTGTTTAGAAAACACAATATTCAAAAGCACAATTACACTTTAACATGAGTGCTGCTACAGAGTCAAGATCTTCAGGAATCAAAAATAACAGCAACAATTTAAAAAGTCTTCACTCTGGCTATACAGCGTAAATCAGGATCTCATTTCCTGGTTTGATTTGTACAATCGAAAAGCAACACCTGACTGTACTGTAGAGATGGCTGAGGAGTTTAATGTGATGGGTTTCATGAGACAGAAGACAAAATTGTACCCTGATCTGGCCTGGAAGGAGCTAGGGCTGGGTACTGGCAGGAACCTGACGATTTATTACCCACCGTGATAGAAGGGTTCAGTTTCAGATGCAATATTGTGATATTGTAAATAAAGAAATATAATGCAATATATCTAAACGTTAGGGAAGCTGACAAACACCACACCATAGCCTTAGGCTTCCAATGCTAACGTGAGCGTCCTTATGCTATTTGTTTACATTGGAGTAAGAGTCTAATGCCTTTTTTAAAAAAAAACAAATTCATAAAAAAAGAAGGATAGAAAAACAATTACAACACTGCTATCTAATGACTGGGGGTTCAGACACAACACAACATTAACCACTGTCTGTTAGGAATCTTAGCAAGTAAATTATTTATACAAAAGTCATAAAACATTACATTGTCAAACTCAAGTGCCTTGATATTGTCTTTCATCCATAGAAGGAACTGTCCTAGTTTATAGAGTATAGGTAATTATATTTGTTTTTAGACAAAGAAGAGTAATACTGCCAGGCAAAACAGCTCCTTAAAAACTCATCAGTTACTGGGGGCAATTAGTCAAACACAAATTCATTCCATCTGCTCCAGCTCCACCTCTATTATCTCCTTCTTTTACGTCTTAAAGTTCTCTCGCTCATGTACACAAGCAGAGACAGATTTATAGTGGGGAGTATCCTCAGGTGGCCTATCTGTGCACTGCTAGACAGAAGCAGCCAGTCTTCGGTTACTCTGCTCTCCCTCGGGATAAATCATCTGAGAACATCACACAGGGAGTCCACATCAGCCACACTGCAGTGTTCTCAGCAGGGCCTGATCAATCGGTTCAATGGAGGTGATCAGCATCACAAGCTCTGATCAGAGACCACATGGAGATGGTCTAATTCACTTAAGCCGTTAGCAGCCTGGGACAGATGGGCTCCGATGGGCTCTGGTCTTGTACAAGAAAACGGCTTATTAGCACACAGCCATATGGAGACAATAGAGCAGTACAAGTGTGAGAGAAAGCAGCTGAGTGTAGCTGAGCGAGTGAGACATGAGGGCTTTGTGTGATAGTGTTAGACATACATCATACTCAGAAGGAAAAAACAAGGAAATGTGTACGCAAGTGTGAAAAGCAGAGATAATGAGGGAGAGTAGAAGGAGAAAGAGTTGGGGAGTCAAAGTCAGTTTAAGACTGCATGGACCATAGAGAATGTTAAAAAGAGGGATTGATGCGGGAAACGTGTGTGAGAAGTGCAGAGCGAGAGAAACACTGTAGGGGTTTAGGTATTAACTTTGTAAAGTGCCTTTATAAGTGCTTCTTTATTAGAGCGCCTATTACAGTGATTTTCTGTTTGCCTCGGGTTTCAGAAATAAACACAATCTAGTACATAAAGATTGTTTACGTTCGCCCAGTTGTGTGCCAGTAGTTATGGGCCAGTATAAACATGCTAGCTACCTAATCTAATTAGGTCACAAATGCAAAGGCAACAACATGATAGACGACATTAACATTACAGCAGACAGCAGCATTTACTTACATTCTAAGTACTAACAATTAACACCACAATAACTACTAACATTATCTAACAACAGTAGAGAACTCACTTGCATCCTCATAAGGCACTGCTTTTACTTTGGTTGACAGAGCTGCCTCTGAACGCTCTCTGCAAAGTGTGCACCACACAAAGAGATAAATAGTGAGTTAATGAAAGCAGCAATCCTTGCATATTACCAGATTAGCTTCTTAGCATCTTGCAAATATTCACCTTTGTGCGCACACACGACAATATTTAACCCCAACACCCCTGCGAGAAACACCCAAACACATATCTAATTCAGTAATACAGCTTACAAGTTGCATAAAAGACCACAATTATGAAATAAATAAATTAATTAATAATTCTAATTATTTAAATGATTTACTGGAAATGGCTGAATGAATAAAAGGCATACATAAAGCAATAAAGCAACTACATATAGAAACAATTAATTAAGAGTAATTTTCACCAGTATTTACTGATTAAATATATATGGGATATACATCATACTGATAATCCCAACTGGAGGTCACAGCCTAAGACCAAGCATGTGGACCCAAACAGCTTGTGGGGGGGGAAAGAAGGGAGGAGTGGAAGGAAGAGAGGGGGAAAAAAAAAATTAATTAAAAAAACACCAAAACAACACATTTGCAGTTTTAGAAGACCAGCTCCGCATTTCGGCCTGGTCTCATTCACAACCCATCTGGAAGCCGGCGTGAGCCATGGATCTGCTGTTCGGTTAGAGCGGAAGAAAATACGGGACAGTTTAAATCTTAGCACTTAGCAGGGCAAATGGTATTAATCGTCATCCTGATGGGCATCTGCTCTTTCTCCAATTGCCTTTATTTCACATTATGACACTCGTCGATGTGCGCAGGTCTCTGCAGGGCCAGAAGAGAAATAAGCTGCAATCTGCTAAAATATCCAGTCCTTCATTTTCAGTGATAGACGGTGAATTATAGCAAAGTGAGGGAGAGTGATCACAGATATCTATACATACAGGCTTAGACAGCCAATAGATAGGAAACACTACTAGAGCAGCACATGCTCCTTGTAACCAACTGTTCTGCTGAAGGTCTTTTCCTACATAATACATAAAAGACTTGCCATCCTGGTTCTGTTGCCCATCTGAAAAATATGCAATGTGAAAAGTAATAAAGAAGAAATAAAACCCAGCAGACTTGCTATCGTGCTATATACCCTTTCCAGGACTGCCTGGATATTTTATGATATTGAGCCTATAAGCTGTACAGGGCTTAAAACAATATTCAAAACTCTGTGTAAAACTGTAAAACACATACATATTAATGACAAGATTGCATATGCCTTTTTATTTCCGCTCCATTACTGCTCATTAATAATGGTTCAGATGTTGTAGACGTTTGGCACAAACAATACTAGTAAGCCATTAAAGTGAAAATCAAATGCAACCATACCGACTTAACTGTATTTGTTTGTAATTCTGTTGTCAATTTCAATCAACCATAAAAATAATTACTGCATAAAATGTCCATATAATTAGTGCATGTATGCTGTTGCCAAATGTTAAAAATGTTGTTTATTTGCTTGCAAAAGTTAACTTTTGCCCTGTCCAAGCCCAGGCCAAAGACCACCTGCCCCAATTAACCCTTTACAAAACTAGCAATGCATACGGACAAAGGAGAAACATGGATAATATTAGGGGCCTTGAAGACTGGGTTAGGAAACACTAAGCTAGGTAATACCACCAAGGAACTGAAGTCAGGACAGTCACGACAACTAGTGACTAACAGAGCTTTTTCAGTAACATTAAGTGATTTAGACGATCTGGCAAGATACAGCAAGAGTGAGAATGAGCCAAAGAAAAGAAGTAAGGCTGAAAGCGAGAAACAAGATGCCAATAGAGAGTGGGCATGCAAGACTGAAGTCATTTGGAAAAAATATTTGGCAACTATATCGTATAGACTTGGCAGGTCTAAGGCACTCTGTTGTATTAAAGGTGCTTAACAAATGTGTCTAATTAACATACATTATATTCTACATCCTCAAGCTCAAGTCTGATGTCTAACAGCAGTAGTCGGTGTATCCCAAATGTCCTCTCCACTCAGCTGATGGTAGGACACAATTCATCAGGGTAGGATTCTTGCCATTAGCATGCCCTGCACCTACAGCACTGCAACATATTCACAGCTGAATATTTTCAAATTCATGGTGTTTCCACTCTTTGTTTAAGGAGACATGGCCATTCTCACACATGTTGCTGTTCTCATATGAGAAGTGCTCAGCTGCAAGGGCCCTTAGACGTTTTACAGACATTAAACATTTCAGTCCATTTTATGACCAATTGGAATTGAAGAAATTGTCCAATTAGAAATGTTTTTCCAAGTAGGACTGAACAATTAGGTCAAAAGATCCATTTGTGCTTTTATGGGCCATCATTTAACTGCAATTGAAGCTGCAGTTGTTTTTTTCTGTTAGGTTTTTTGTTGTTGTTTTAATTTTTTGTTTCTCGGACTTGAAGGTTGAACCAGACTGTCAGACAGTTGTGGTTGTGATGTCACCATATACGGAGGTTTGGCTGCCTCTACAGGCAGCTTATAAGCTCTGTGTTACTATGTTAAATTAGCCAATTTAAACAAAAGCTAACATTATTGATAAAACAGGCTGTTAATAGAAAATGCAAGTTTTGCAATTTAAAAAAAAAAAAAAAAAAAAAAAATTACATTCAAACTGCAAATTAGATATAAAAATTTACCTTCCAGACCTTCAGTGCACACAATACATTTTGCCTGTGCTTAAGGAGCATTTACCAATGGCATGAGTCATTAAAAAAACAGTATAATCAATTGGATAGCTGGATTTATCACAGGGCTTTGAGTGAAAGCTTAAATTAATCCTAATTTTAATCCTAATGGGTACCAAAGCCAAAACTTTCATAGACCCAGCCATAGCAATTACTGTAAATCAGTACTCAATAAGTAACACTTCACTAATTTGACAAAGTAGATTTCAGTTGTTCACCATTAACCAACAGAACTAGAGAGGACAGAGTTAGAATTTAGCTAAATAAACCTGTGCTTGCTGTTAAATTCACATCACCTGCTTATTTTGCCCCCACTACTCACATCTAACACACACCAACATTCTAAACTCCTCCCCAAAAATGCTGTAACACACTGTGCTCTGTACCCCCCCATAAACAAAGTGAAACAGTTTGGAGGCTCTTCACATCAGAGATGTGTTATTGGGACAATAGAGTGAGAGGAGAAAGAAAGAATGAGAAACACCTCTTTAAGACCTACGTCTTTATGGAGTTCATTACTTCTTCTATGGACTCGAGCAATACAGCAGAAACGTCTATGTGACGATTTAAATTCACATAGCACATCCTTATTTGCCACTCAACTAGAAGTAGTAATACAATTTCATGAGTGGTTCAGCTTCCTAATTTGAGATTTGTGCGCATCGTTTCTTCATTGGAACATCTATTTGCAAATAATGAGAGCTCATTTTCCCCCCCATCGGTGCAGTGACTCAATAGTAGCGCCTCAGCATTGTTCTTCATGTTCAATAGATTGTTCACTCCTAAACACGACACAGCCAGATCATATACTTTCCTCTGAGGGTGAGATAAGCATAAGAGATTTTACTTGTACGTTTCGAGCCTGTTGTAGCTTTGAGAATTCAAGTCATTTATCAGTACTTCTGGAGAAGGAGACCAGCATAACAGAGTACTCAACATCAAACACTAGTCATTATGGACAGACCAGCCAATTAGCCATGGTTGAAAGTAAATTATGCTGAACAACCTGCTCAAATAACGATTTGTTCACACAAGCAGATGACACGTACATGTCTTGGGCTCAGCGTTCAAGCTGAAAAGAGAAAAACTTTCAAAACTGCAAATACAGCACACCTAGATGTCTGGCGAAGGCACAGCCTCAGTATCAGGCTAGAGTAGGAAGAACAGCTCCTCAGATATTGCAATTACTTAGACTTATGACACTGCAAATCTTACGCAGCTTAATACTTCTTCCATATCGATCAACCAACTCTGCAGAGGCATGAAGCACAAACAATTTTGCCCTGACCGTGAACAGAATGTTTAAACCTGCTTTATGCCGCTGCCTCACTCTTTCAGCCAGAAAATAAGAGTGAGCAAGAAAAGAGAGAAAGAATAAAAATAGGAATAAGAACAATAATAAAATAAAAAGAGCAGAATGTTATAAGAACAAAAGGAAAAGAGAAAATGGATGACTGATAAAGAATAAGAAATGAGAGCAATGAAGAGAGACAGCAAGCAGTCTATCAGAGAATGAGGATTAGTGGTCTATCATAACAGGATTCACCTGTGTGCAGCACAGCCCCGCAGAGCTACACTCTGCTACACTCACTCTACAGCCAGAACTGCTTATGAAAACGGCAAACACCTCGGGGTCTCAGACATGAATTTACTGGGCCGCAGATTGTGGGGAGCAAGTTACTGATTTATGGGTCGGCCACTTTTATTGACCAATATCGATGGCATTTAGCATTTAGTCTGATATTATATATTAATTAAATATAATTAGGTATAATTAATTAATGCTTAATAAGCTGAATGGAACAGTACGAGTATGTTGCTCACACAGCGAAGTATGTGAGAATCAGACCTTACAATCCCTTACACACAGCTAACTCTAATCTAAAGCAGAGTAGAGGATTTACACAAACCTGCAGGGACTGATGTAACAGTGTCATTATAAAAAGAACAAGCATCAAGAATACTGCTGTTTTGATACACTTGTGATCAGATATCAGACAATACAATCAGATCAGATACCAGACAATACAATCAAATGAAACTGCAGTGCTATATAACTGGCTTTTTCTGCCCTGGATAGTATCTCTTAGTGAACACTGATTAGATTAGTATATTACGTATATTTTATCTGGTAGTTTAAGCACTTTGCAAACCACACACAATAAAGAGGCCTTTTTAAATATTTTGTAGCATCTGCATCATGACGCCTCAATCACTCTATCACTCTACAATATGATCCAGGATCTGAGGAGAATGTGCATCATTCTGGAACAGGCATTCTAGACGATCGGTTGTGGAAATTATGCATTTTGTTTTTCGTGTTGCTTTTCTTCTGCCCCAACTCCTCACAATTGCCCAAAGACACGCCGACTGTGCCTTTCTCTGACTCAGAAAGTGATGCAACCCATCAAAGACAATCTGCACAGGCGTTTATTGGCGCTGTGCATGGACGCACCCACCTCCACTTTCAAATCTAACTCACTTTAAAGCCAATCAAACACAGAATGTGGACAATACATCACAACAAAGACAGTGAACTGAAACTGATCAAAACGACTGAACAAGTGGTGTGTAGAAAGAGTAGGCATGTTCTCTATCAATTTAACTAGGAAGTAAACACCCCACAGGACAACTTGGGCTTTAGCTCCGTTTCTGCAGTATAGTGATGGTGCCTCTCTAGCTCACACTACTGACAAGCAGTGACACTGTAAAGGCATTTAGTCTCACCAGCGAGACGGCCATTTCCAAAGGGTTAAAGAACCGTTAAAAAACTCAATATGTAAACACCAGCGCTCTTTACGTAAAGAGTCCTGGTGTATCCCAGGGCTGCACAACATATCTGCTGATCATTACAGTGATAGTGGCATTTCCAGTATTGATATAACAAAAGGCTGCAGATACATAAAATGCACTTTACGTCTTAAATAAATAAGCATTTTAGATGTTCCAGATAATTTTCCCTTTTGTTGCAAGGGTATATCACAATTGCGCTGCATAATAAGGTAATCACAACATGAAATCTGTCCTCATCTTGCACCCACAGGATTCATTAGCCAGTGTTTTTATAACAAACTAGCCTGACTTGCCCAACAGAGAACTGAAACAAAGCAGCTAAAGAATTAAA
Organism: Prochilodus magdalenae; assembly: GCA_024036415.1. Taxonomy (NCBI): domain Eukaryota; kingdom Metazoa; phylum Chordata; class Actinopteri; order Characiformes; family Prochilodontidae; genus Prochilodus; species Prochilodus magdalenae. The sequence continues at coordinate 98,052 of JAMWET010004534.1, forward strand.
CAAAAGCAACTAAACACAGCATTATCTTGGCAACAAAGCAAAGAGTTTGTGTAATTTATTTATTTGGTTGAATCCGAACAGCATCATCTTATTTCTATTTATGGTACTCCTTTTGTTCCTAGCTAATTTCAGTTTGTTTATTGCTTAGTCATTACAGCCGGTGCAGGAAAATCTTACTTACAACAGCAGTTTTGAAAATCTAGCTGCCCTGTCCTTCAGAATCTGACCCAAACAGGCCACAGATCAAATGCCATCTTTTATATTAACAAATGTTCTTATTTATCCATTTTCTGTTGTGTGTGGCGAACTAGAAATCTACAGGCAGTTGCAAAGCAGGTGTTACGTAGCAACTGGCTCTCAGAGGAACAGTTGTTGTGAAAAACCTGTGTTAATACAAATAAACAGCATGGCCAGAACGCTTATCAACCCATCAGACTGTGCTGGCGTAAATGAAACATGATTTAGATGCAGGCATGAGCCAAAGGCAAGTACCGCAGATTATAACTGCCTGATGTTCTTTGGGACGCCACACTCCCTCATGTGCAACTGTTTTTGTACAACAGTTCAAAATACAGAAGAAAGAAGGGCAAACAGGTCCTGAACACTACCAATTATCCTTTAATCCTTTAACTACCTTTAAAACTTCTTCAGCTCAGCTTTTTCCATATTTGTCAATAAGTGCCCTGAACTTTGTTTTGTTCCAGACATTCCATGAAGCATTGCACAAACCATAAACAGCATTCTGTTTATTTCTGGTTGTTCTGGTTTGTTCAGCTGCTCTGTCATCACATCAGCGGGCTGAAAGAGCATCCGTTACTGTATGTCTAGTAAATTAGCATGGTTAACCGCAGTGTTAGGTGAGGCATTATTAACTGAATGCTGCTTCAACTATGAGGTTATATAAAGAGAAGATGCATGTATTGAATAGTGATTACAGTTATGAACAGACACACTCGTACAAACTAACCCCAACTAAAAGCACCTACTATTATTATTGTTATCACCATTTTAATAATAAAACAGCCTTTTCTGTATGCCACCTCCTATATAATCACATTACAAGCTGCTAAAAAACCTGAGCATGTTCTAAACTCAGGAAGAGCTAAAGCTGTGTCATAGTTCTGTGCAGTTTTATTAAGTTTCATTCTAATCTGGATAGACAGCTTGCTAGCCATCACGCTGTTCATTCTCAGAAACAGGCACAATTGAGGGCAGACAAGCAAGCAATTTAGAGCAGTAGGAATAGCATTTGCATTGCACCAGGCAATTAAAACCAACATCATCTGAAATCTTGGCTCTAAAACAGCATGCTACTGGGGACGCACCAGCGTTTAGTTTCACACTGAAATCCGTGTTTCACATCGGACTGTAAAAATGCACAGAAACATGTTCCCTAATAACAGGGTAAATTTTAGGCTATTCTAATTACTTCTCCACGTTTCCATATTTAAAATATCAAATTTTGCAGCTTTTTCACCCAAATATTTGCTGAAGTTACTTACTGACATGAGCCACAGCCTAGGCTCCAGCAAGTTTGAGTAAAGGCAAATCTGCACAAATCTGTTCTCAAAGTAGACTAACCTCTCTCGCTCTCCTCTTCTCACTCACAGCTTCCGTGACTCCTTCAGGATGATTAGCAAATAGAAGCACACAGTGCTTGAGCACACCTCTTTCTTGCTTCTGGAAGCTGCTTCTGGAGGAGACAGAGACAATAGGAGACTTTTGGATGGAAATACAGGGTCAAAAAGGTAAAGGAATAATCCACAATCCACAATGGTGAAGGAGCACGTCCAAGACATTGGCTCCAATAAAAGAAATAGCTAGAGGAAGAGCTCACAGGGTGACATCTGCACAGTGATGAGCGCTTGGCCCTTCATGCTAATGCTACAACATGCAATTAATATCCGCCCACAAGCAGACCCATACACACACACACACTCTCACGTGATGGAGCACAAAAGGCAACAGTAAAAGGTCACTCTCAGTTACTCCTCTGAGCCGGCACACATTCATCCATCCAGTGGCCAAAGCTAAAGCAAGGCTTTAGAAAGAGCAAACGGCCCATATAGAGTGGCCCTTTGTATCTTCGCTCTGCCCTACAGAAAAGAAGCACAGCCCTTTTTCACAGGACTCTGTGCTTATTACGAGACGGTTTTGAGCTCCTTGCGGCTTTTGCTACAGTGGCCTGCTCTCTCTGCAGCTAGCTGTATGCAGAACAACAGCTGTACCTTGACCTGTCTCTCACTCTGGTGAAGAGCAGCCTTGCCAAGAGAATGCAAATGAAAAAGGGGAAAAAAAAAAAGAAAAAAAAAGCCACAGCATATTCCTCTCCACTGAGCGCTTTGCATGCTGGGAATGGAAATTTATTAGAACAGCCAGATGCAAGTAACACACTGATCCCTCACTGCGCACAGGTCTCCACTCAACTTCTTATTATTCTGCAGGGGGAAAAAAGTGTGTGCAAATGCTTATATCTCAGCTGCCCTCGCAGATGACGCCATAATAGAATAGGGACAGTTGCGGATTGGAGATTGAGCGCTAGAGGTGAACATGTGGACAAGTTTGCACTCAAATTGGTACTGCAGCACTGCAAGCAAACATGTCCATACGCATTCATAATAAAACCCCTAACAAGGGAGCCAAAGAACAAACTGCTGAATTTAAAACAGAGAGAGAAAAATAAAAAGAAAAGAAAACCCACGCTGCCTCTTTATATTTTCAGACACATGCTAAGGCTTTCACACCATATGCTGGTGCTGGGGGCTAAGCTAGGTGTGTTTGGGTAAAAGGACAAGATCTCAGAGGAAGAGAGCAGGAGATCTGATAGGACAGGAAAAAAGCAAAGAGCTCTGCGGTCCCATAGTAATAACAATGACAGATCTTTGACAGAGATTAGTGTGGTCCGTGTCGCGTTAAGGATTTGTGCGTCAGGACTGCGCAAACATATCCAGTGTGGGCTTTAAAAAAGGAAAAAAAGTTGGTGAAAAAAAAAATGCTGGCAAGAGGGGCTTTGATATGGCACTCCAGTATGACCAGGCCTATCTGCATGTGAAAATCAATAGAGCAGGATACATGCAATGACTCACTCACCCGTCTACAGACAGGCCTGCATGTGGCACAGAGATACTCTGTGGAGTCCCATGCCTTTTTAATGAGCGCGGGGGAGTTCTGTACATCCCGCCTAGCAGGAATTCCAGGAGGCTCTCCACAAGTACACGTTTTAAAACATGTATTGGCGGATATCCATTATTAAATGCCATTAAGTAACTTCATTTAATTTCCATGAGTGCACATGTGCACAGCGGCCTACTCTATCATCAAGGGAGTTGCGTGTGCGGGTTGAAGTTGGCTTTCCCTTACCTCTAACTTCTCTCTAAAAAGGGTACATCCAGAAGTCTGCTGCCGAGGTGGGCCTATACTGTGCGTCGCACCATGTTTAACAATGATACTGATGTCCTCTCCAATACTTGTATTACACAGCAATCCGGAAAATGCAAATGAGCCTTCAAACTGATTATAATATTTTTTGGAGGGGGGGTGGTGTTGAACATTAATAACATGTTATAGGAGCAATACGCAGGATGGTGTAATTAAAATCAGAGATTTCATAATCAACAAAAATTAGAAAGCAAAGAATACTAGTTCTATGTATCATAGTGCTTCTATATTCACTTAAGTTAGTACCAGCTGGTCCTTCCTGTGCCATAATACCACTTTGTACTTGAAGAGGTGAGTCTGCCTTTGGTACTCACATGAGCGTATAAAGAAGCATTTCTGCTCTCTTACAACACATTCTAAAGCAAAGGTGCAAAAAAAAAAAAATTTTAATAAATAAATAAAACAAAAATATTGCAAAACCAAACTTAACAATAGCATTGCTTTTTACCATTGGACATGTTCTAAGGGATGAAGTTTGATGTTGACCTTACAATAATTCTTAACACCATGTGGAAAGGAAAGAAGAGTTTGGAGGAGGGGCTATGTGAAGTATGAATTTGACATAATGCATCCTCCTACATACTGCTCCTTTAATGTGCACTGATAATGAATTTTCTTAGTTTGATCCTTCAAATCATGTGTGGTGGTGCAGCCCAGCTGCTGTACGTTGCTTTCACAGAATCTGCAACTGTACCCCTTAAATTCAGAAGAAGGAACCTTGGTTACATGAACAGTGCAAGTCTACAATCACAGAGGATATGTGGGCATTAACTGCATACACAAGTTCATGAAAATAAGTAACATACCTTCTACACCAAGTAAACTTAAAAACTGTATTTCTTTACTAATTAGAGTGCAAAATTATTCATCTGAAGTTGGAGTGTGTTAATTTTTACTTTAAAAAAAATCATTTGATCATGGGTGCTCACATTTTTGCACAAGGGTTCATAGACAAAACATCCACATACAGACTTGTTGGCTGTATCATGAAGTCACTGCTGTGTTTACTGAATATCAGTAATTTAAATTTAATTGAATAATCACATTAAAAGATATAATTTGAACTGCTTGACAGCACTAGCTTGCATTTCAACCCCTTAGGAATGGTCATATCCATAACCCATAATCCAAACAGATTAGAGCAGTTTGTAGAACAGAGATGATCTTTAAATCAAGCCACATTATTGCAGGCATTCACTACAGGGGTTGACAGATTATCAGCCTATCCCATCAGAGCCATTTCTTGGCATTTTTCTAATTATCAAAACCAGAAAAAAAAATTGGGAGAATTAGTTTAATATAATATAATAATTACTCTGTCCCCATGCTGAATCCAACTAAACAAAAGTTTAATTCTTGTAAGCAACAGTATTTGCCTTGAAATAGGGGGGGGGGGGGGGGGGGGGGGGGGGGGGAAATAATTTAAAAATACATACCCAACAACACACACACACACACACACACACACACACACACACACACACACACACACACACACACACACACACACACACACACACAAAAACTAAATAAAAATAACTAAAAAAAAATACCACAAAAAAACACACCACATTGGTTGAAACATATTACTACGGTTAAATATATTTTATGGCATTACAATGATGATAGGTAGCGGTACAATCGCTATATGACTTGAGCCGTCTATATTGGGCCGCTTTACTGCAGACACAGACCCCCTGCTGTTACCAGAACAAGCTTTCTATCAAAAACACACAGAGCAAAAACAAAAGGCATAAGCTGACAAAAGAGCAAACACACTCCCAAGACACAACAGCACACACAGAGGACACAGGCTACTCAACTCAGCCTGAGAAACAGAGCAGGCAAAAAAATAAAATGTCAGCCAGAAATAATTCCGTAGCAGAACTGCTCGCCATGGCACTTTTTCTACAGCAAGGAGAGTGTGAGCACACAAGAGATTCATGATGTGCACAGCATCAGCTGATCATTCCATTACAGGTAACAAGAATTAAAACATCTTCACTAAGCTCCCTGTGGTGGAAAGAAGGAAAAAAGCAGGCCATTTTACTCATAAATCATGATACGCCCATGCTGACAAGCCGGTCTGCTACACTATAGTCATTAAATACCATTAGAATAATCATTTGTGGATGTAGAAAAAAAAGGATGGAAAAAAAAAAAAAAGAAAAACATGACTACAGTATATACACCTATATGCCTTACAGATAACCTAAAGATTTCCAGGTAGGTTCAAAGAATCAGAGGAAAATAAAATCAAGTTCTAAAAAGCCTACTAATTGCAATTTAAAAGTACTCCAGAACTGAAAACAAGCACTACAGAGAGAGAAAGGAGGCAGGAAGCTGTGCCAAGCCAGGGACTGATTAGCAGTTGGACTGCACAATGATGAGCAACTGCTACTACAGCAGGGTCCCACAAATGCGCATCTCCACATGGGCAAAACTGTTGCCGAGAAATGGGGCCCAAGTCACACTAAAACCGGTATCAGCCTCCTAATTTGAGGAAAAGGGAAGAGCATGTTTCAAACATACGGCAGGCTTTTTCTTTGAGGGATTCAGTAATTACTTCATTTCATAGCTGTAATTAGTCAGGCTTTAAAGACTAATACAGAGCTGTAATTACCCTACTAATGCTTTTAATTTTGCAGCATTTCACACTACTTACTTATTCTTCACTTCAGCTAACACAGCCATCCATCACACGGTTAACTACCAAATATAAAACCAGCATTAGTTACACTGCAGAACTGGGTTTTAATACACAAAGCACCTCATGAACCACAGTTATGTATTAAGCATAATGCACATAAGTGATGACGAGGGACAGAGTAACCCTCTTTCATATTCCATCACTTCGCTTTGCCCATATGGGTTCAATCAATATAGCAGCCCATAATTAAACATGCTTTGTTTGAAAGTTTTTATTATAATTTTTCATATATGCTTTTTGACCCTTGGTACAGTTCAATGGTAGAAAATTATATCACCACACACACACAGCTATGTTTACCAGTGAAAGTAAAAACAGCTTCACATGCACAATGTAATAAGAACTTGAAGGATTGGAACTAATCCGACCACTTCTACAATAAGTTATTTTACAATGGACACGTTAAGCATTCATGCCTTAAGTATGAGTCATTTAGCCACAATAACAGAGGACAGTAGAAAGATGACCCTGCACTTCGACTACACCACATCAGCTGCTATATTTCGAGAAATGATCCTGCGTATTTTTGCCTGCTGTATAATGACAGACACTTTATGATCAAGCCATCCTGACCTTGCTTGAATTTCTCTACAAATCCAAATGTATAAACAAACTAGTAACTAATCAGTCTTCCGGTCCAATCCTTTTCTATCAGTTCAACTAAAGGTAAAGTGCGAGAGACATGCAGCTCATTTCCACAGCTGTTGAACTGTTGAAGCTGATCAGCTACATCTATTAACCCTTACGACTATAGCAGATATGACAGGACTGTTTACCAGCATCCAGAACTGGAGCATCTCCATTCAGAGTCATTCAGGGGTCAAACCCCAACTAGCCTAGCCTGCATCTCATTTCCACATGCACCTGTAATGCTAAACAGCTGGCAGATGCAATAGCAACACTGTGAAAATTGGTATGAGTAGTGGTCCTAACCATGATGCACACAGGCCATTGTTAAAATGGGATCAGTCAATGTTTTTCTCCTACATGCATTAACTAAGAGCTGTGAAAGAACAAGGGTCAGAATACTCAGGTAACAAGACTGACCTTGTTGGCTTTGCATGAACATGTTCTGCTATGCAATTTAAATGCTGGGATGTGTGTGAGAGAGCGTGATTGTGTTTTAAAATATCAGCGTAAATGTGGAAAACGTAGCAAACTTGGACCAATCTGAACTACGTCAAGATGTTGTAAACTGGTTTAAAATAATCAAAACAAAACACATGCATTAACAACCATCAACCAGGCAATTTTAAAAAAAACAAATTATATGTGACTGCACATCATTAAGCAACAGGGCTTTTGGTCAACATACACTGGTCAACATACACACTCAAAAAAAACAAAACAGTTTTGAAAGTTGCTTTGTGGTTTGTGTTTATGCCTTTGAGTAAAAAATGTGTATTGCCCCTTTTACTCTTTTACATTCATTTCGAGTCACAATTTATAGTTCTCCTCAAAACGCTACAGTGCTTTTATTAAATCATCAGGAGAAATAAGTGTCTGAAAATGTCTTACATTAAGACTACATGTTTCTGTTTATCATTCCACAATATAAAAGTACAATATATGAACCAACATATATACTATATAACATATATACTACTATATACTATACTTTGTCACAATTTAATGATCAAGCCATAAGCTACCCTTAGCCACAAGCTACTTAACATGCTAACCATGATGTATTATGATACAGGCATACAATATGCCTGCAAAACAACGTCTCATATTACACAAGACACATGTAAGATAGCGAAGGCAAACAGGATAAAGTGCAACAGTGCAAGGCAAAACAAATAAATATAAATCCCATACTCCTCTTCATTCACCCAAGCACTGACGGACGTAACGAAACGTAATTGCAGACTCTAATGGAGCAAAGCTCTGTTTGCCCTCAGAGAGCAGAAGCAAAAAGACTTGAATTTAAAACCGCACATAAACACAATCATAACTTAAAGAGCCAAAGAATACTCAAAACTACACATATACACGCAGGAAAACTGTCAGATGCTCCTCACTGTAACAAGTTAATACGCAGGTAAATGAACAAATGCTAATATGACTTACATTGTTAAATAATTTACGGAGGTCATGGTGTTAATGGGGGATTTGTGGGGCACACTCACAAAAACCAAACATTAATATATGACTGTCAGTCAAAAGACGGCTGATGGGGATAGCTAGCTAACTACCTGAGGTAGTGCTGAAGCTACGTGCATCAGCTTTAGCTAGACAGCACATAAAACATCTGGCCATTTGTTCAGACCAAAAAACAAAACCCACAGTCTAATCAGGGGAATACACAAAAGGCCAGTTTGGCTTTCGCCAGAGGGTGCTAATGGTAGCTGGTTTGCTAGCCAACATCAGAGCACACTGGCACCCAACTTTGTTTCTCTTCAGTGGTTTAAGAATGGTATCTTCTCATCACAAAGAAAGTGCTAAATTGAAAACAGAATACTGTAACACAGAACTGTGGCACGCTGACCAGATTAAACTTAGCCTCTCAACCGAGCTTTGGATTTGGATGTTAACGAGTGGACTGGAGTGGACAGAAAGTAATGCACAGCAGGGGCGGAATATACAAAGATGTGATTGTGAAAAGGTTTACAAGTTGTGACCATTATTTGGTCTTTCTTTTACCACCACCAACCTGAACTGAAGCACGACATTGTGAGTGTTTGTAGCAGAGTGTATTTACCCAACGAGGGAATACCCAAAAACCCGGGTTCAACCCTATAACCCTCTAAAGTCAGGACAACTACAACTACAAAATCACAACTCTTTTATTCCATTTGCTATGACAATTTAACTACTTTGGTTTAAATGAAATCTTCTGAGAACCAGCAAGCACCAAAACCAGAACACAGAAAAGGGGTGGGGGGTACACGCATGTGCAAAGACACGCAGACACACACGCACAGACACAAAACCACCCACCCAAACTGTACTGACATTTGCTCTATGAGCCTGCAATTAGTCCCATTTGTGAAGCTGCTCAGAAAGAACAGTATAATAAATGGCAATGAGCTGACACTAATGTGTCTCCGCTCTTCTGTACTTTACAGAGCAGTGTAATGCTGAACCTTGGACGAAAGCTTTAGGTTATAGACGCAAGGGGAAAGAAGATTTGCCTATTCATTTTCACCCTATTTCGTCTGTGCCCACACTGCAGCCTGCCTCTTCAGGTTATTGTTTTTCAGTGTGTCCCTACTGCCCTCCCCCACCAACTGCCCGTCCCCATGCTGATCTGTCACAGGAAATTAAACTTCCACCCTCAGACCATGCAGGAGCTGACCACTGCCAACACGCCAGGAGCAGGAAGAGCCAGCAAAGGCACACTAAATGATAGTTTAAACATGCAGAGCAAGCCTCCAACTTTTAATATTTGTTATTATTTTTAATAAAAAATAAAAAATTATTTTGCTGTGATGATTGCTGCAGCCCTAAGAACAGTCCAAAAATAATTTAGAAAAAATCTTGCTGCCAGGAGAGAACATTTATCCGAGCTGGAATCCAGAACAATCTGTGTATGTTAATCTCGAATTGAGCTCTTATCTGAAGAGGCACAATAAATTATTGTTGTGAAATTATTATTTCAAGTGATTTTAATTTTTCATTCAGTACAAATTTAGCTAAATTAAAGATTCCCTGCTGTGTGAAACAACTCGTTAAATCCATTTTCAGCTAAAATTACAGAACATTCTGTGGTAAAACTAATCAAGGACCAAAAGGAATGGTCATTTCTGCATTTCAGTGCATCCCACAGGTCAAGAGAAGTAAAAAATAAATAATTAAATAAAAAAGGCAAAGGTCATACAGCCTGGATGCCTTGAGAACCGTCTAGACCTGCAGAATATACTGCCCTCACTGTAACTGTGTTATTAGCTTCGGCAACACTGATATCTCAGAAGGTTGCAATATGCCAATGAGCCATTAACCATTCACTAGGTTTTAGTGAGTGCTTTGAAAGACCTCAGATGTACCAGATGACTTTGGACAGTTAATCAATCAAGGCCTTCATGTGATTCAAGAAAATGAAGAATTCTCCATTAATAACATCAATATTCTATGAACAAATATAGTAGTACTACTACTACATGTAGCAAACCTAACCTAGCGCCATTCTCACCAAAATGTTTTGCTTTTTAGGACACACCTACAGGGAAGCATACATAGTACAGAACAGCATGTCAAAGGAGATAAAAGTAATGTCCAGAAACTTGGGCTTTCAAAACAATGAAGCACACAGCAAATGACGTACTGCTGCAGTTTATGAATATTCTTAAAACAATATTACTGCATAACAGCAACGCAGGTGTTAATGGTATGTTATTCATCGCTATACGTAGAATTATAATCACATACAAGAGGAATTTTGTGCAGCTCTAGTACTCGCTAATGAACATTTATCTAGCAAGGGACCCAGAGCACTTCAGCATGAGATAAAGCCTCTGGCACTTCCTCCTCACGGCCCAGTCCAACCACATTACCACATAACAGCCCTATCAAGGCTCCACTCGCTACTCTTTACTCCCAATTAAGATAGGCCACCAGCAATTAAACTACACACTTCAGCCTCAGCACCACGGAGCGAGGTGAAGAGATGGGGGGGGTAGAAGAACCTTCCCATTTCTTAAACTCAAAGTGGCAGAAAAGAAGAAAGCAGTGAGGGACAACAGCTGAAACTGAAGGGAGTGTATCACAATGACACTTCTGACACTTATTTAAATAAATAAAACTCCTAATAAATAAATAACTAACATCTCCCCACAAGCCAAAGGGTCCCAGCTCCAACTGCAATCTCATTACTCTGCTCTCCAGGCAGCAGAAAAACTATTAACACAACAGCTGGAGGGAGGGAGAGAGGGAGGAAGGGAGGGTGGGGAGAGACAGAAAAAAAAATTAAAGAAAAGGAGACAGAAGAAAAAAAAAAAAAAAAGGGTTGAGGGGTAAGGAGTCAGGGATTAAGAAAAAGACAGTAAAAGAATAGAAAGAACAGAAGAGGAGTGCAATAATTACACTAAAAGAAGGCATTCGAGAAACAGAAAAAGAAAGCACAGGGAAGCAAAGAAAGACAGCAAAAGTGAAAACACGAGAAATAAAGACAGAAAGAAAAGGGGACATCAGAGAAAGAGAAAAAGAAAAGGCAAAGATGAAGTAAGAGTGAAAAAAATAAATAAACAGTGTAAAAACAGAAGAGAAAGAAAGTGTGGATAGAGTGAAAAAGAGAGATAGAGGAGTTAGACAGCAAGAGAGTTACAGAAAGAGGACTGAGTGATGCGAGTAGAAACAAAAGGGAGATGACAGAAGTGCTGGAAAACAGAACAGAGAAAAATTTCAACCGTTTTGCTATGATTATAAATCATACTTAATCCTTCCTCTCCTTTTTTCTCTCTCGTACACACACACACACACACACACACACACACACACACACACACACACACACACACACACACACACACACACACACACACACACACACACACACACACACACACACACACACACACACACACACACACACACACACACACACACTCTTCCATCTCTGCTCGTCTGTAATAACTGAAAGCACTGCGGCTCTGGGTTTGTGCTTCTCATTTGTCCGGTTACGGCTGCTCACTTATGTCTGTTCTTTTCTATTTCTTGTCCTTCTAGTCAGACAACTTGTTTTTTCCAGCAGACATTAAACTGAGCCAATTTACACTCCAGAAGCATGGAGTTTAACGTAGGTGACAGAAGTGTCAGTCTATATGACGTTGAGGGAAACAGAACGGACCTGATTCTGGATTATTCTGTTAACTGCATGGCTCATTTCTCAGATACTATCAGAGGCTGCAATAATCAAAGAAGGCTGACAAGCAGTTTTCCCCGGCAAGCTTAACCTTCACTGGAGCTCATATTGACTGGCAAAAACACTACACCACACTGAGCTCCTGCCTGAAGTCACTGCATACAGACGACAGGCAAAATACAGCGTAAATGTCTACTGGCTGGTAAAGATTTGCTCATCCAGTGTTATAGATTTTACGAGGAAGCTGTGAGCATTTGATTGCATTCACCCATTAGAGCATTAATAAGGTCAGCTACTGATGTTACATGTTTAGGACCTGTTGGAGTTTGCAATGCAGAACTATGGTTCACTGCTCCACAACCAACAGCTGGGGGCTTTATTCTCTCTGGCTGAGACTAGGCACTGGGTATAATGACCTTAGACTCACAGTGCGGCTGCTCCACAGCACGCTGCTCTATTGGCAGTGCTTTCTATAGATATTACAGATACAGAGGTTAAGCTGTGGATGCACCATAAAGCTGTTGAATTTACTAATTAGAATGACTGACTTCTACTGCATGTACACCTCTACGCTCCCTCTACGCTCAGCTCAATGCTGAGATGTATAAGGGAAAACAGAGACTAAAGAAAGAGTGACAAAAGAAAAGAGAAAGAAAGATTAAAGCTGCAGACAGATTAATAGAGAGAGGTACACAGAAGCGGGTCCATCAGCCAACAATTTTGACTGATAGACACAAAAAAATTAAATAAAAAACTGAAACCTGAAATTTGGAAAACCACACAAATACTGCACACACGAGTTTCTATGCAAGGACAGGGTGGGGAAATTTTTTTTTTTTTGACCAACTTCATTTCACTAAGGCTAATGTGTTAAGCAAAAGAGAGAGATATTAAGCGATGACGTTTGAAGCTGTAAAATCACATGATCAGTATACAGTGTATACACACCAGTACACTGCCGTTACGTTCTGCTCACTACCTTAAATTCCTGAAATTCTTATACAAAACTCGGCTCTGCACAATGTGTCTGTGTCTCGTGCGTTTGCGTCCAATGATTGGTGGAACAGGAAATTCAAACAAGAAGCCAACTTCACCTTTGTCAAAGTGGATGTTACCGGGGTGTCTCAGATTTCAACCCTCATTAGGTGGGCCACTGCTAACCCCGCCCCATGCACGACCATAAAAAGAAGGCAGTAAAGATAATTCTTCTTAAAACAAACAAGACGGAAAGATGTAACTCTGTTTTCGCTTTAAGGCCGGCACTAATCATAGTAGTCAGTTTCCACACATTTTCCATGCATAACTGAACTGAACAGAAACAGGGCTTGCCATTCTTTTTTAAAACGTATGAATAGAAGCTCTGCTAGAGAGAGAAAAGCTTTTCTTTCGACAAGAGGCTGCTCTTACAAACAAACTCTGGAGTCTACAGAGATATTTAATTCTTACAGGCTGATTAGCACTCGAGTCTGTGTACTGGAGCCAGCTGGATCATCAGTATACGCTGGCTGTCAGGGTGAAGGCTCACTCATCTAAATAAGGGCTAAATAAGGACGCTACTACAGCATGCTCAATAAGCAGGCTAGCTTTTAGAGCTTTGAGCACAGCATTCAGTTTATATACACCCATTTCACATAACACAAACGCCAACAAAGCTGTCCTGAAGGACGGGACCAAAACAAGGGACAGCACTCCCCACAAACAGACCGTTCACTGCTTCAGTTGGTCAGATTCAGAGCAACTTCTTGCACATGCAGCACTCCTTCCTTTCCAAACACACTTGTCAGAGACAGACAGGGCCAAATATTTACTCCTGATCCTCTCCCACCTTCGTCTGCTCAGCTCCAGCTGCTCCGCAACCACACTGTCATAAAAGACACACACACACACACACACACACACACACAGAGTTGGGAAGCATCGTTGTCATCACTGGCCACAAACCGGAGCAGCAGAAGACAGGTGCATGCCAAAGCATGTCAGACCTCAAACCCTCTCACCCTAATGTTGTTATACACAGCCTGGCCAAAAAAGTCTTTACCTGGATTTAAATAAGCACATACTTAGGAGCCTTCACATGGGTAATTACTGAAGTCAAAATGGTTCTTACATTAACCCTAACTGACACACTGAGCCGCTTTTCAATTCATAAACAACCACATTGGAAGGTCATGGAAAACATGTTTATATAGGCTTAAATTAGAAAAATGCAGGAAACAAAAAAAAGCTGAAATGGTTATTAAAACCTTAAAATGATAGTAAACGTGACAATTTACCAAAAAAAAAAAAAAACTTTTTTAAAAAGACAATTTACTGAGGAATTAGATAAAGCAGTAGCACAACAGGCGTTTACTTAATGAACCAAGGACATTGTCAGTAGTTGTCTGTAAAGAGTGAACAATCAGACATATGACCAAATAAATAAATAAATAAAATCAGAAAAACCTAAACAACAGACACAGAATGCCTGTCGAATGGCATTCTTTGTCACTTCTTCGTACATGGAGAGTTGCACTTTCAGGAAAGCGAAAAGGCTCAGCTTAGATGAATTCCTCTATATCTTAATGATACATGATAGCAGGTCTGACATTTCAGCAGAGTTCTACATTGGGAATTATTCACAATGTGTAACAGCATTGAAATAAAACGCCTAAAGCTGCCTTGGAGACTAAAGAACTAGTTCATTCATTCAACAGTGTAAAATGCACTGTTGGCTTAGTACATGTTTCTTTATTCATTATAAAGGCTTGTACGAAAGTTCAGGAAGCGTTTACAGAGAACTCCACACGATTCCAAAAAGTCCTCACAGCGGTATGCCATTTTGTGCTGGTATTACAAAGTATTAATTTCGGACAGCTTATAGTCTCAAAATTAGCTAGCAGCCAAAGTTGAATTTAGGGCAATTTATTATATCACACTGTGTATACAAACTTCCATGTATACAATCTGCATTAATATTTCTACCACTGACTGTCCTAACTACAGACTAAAACTTGTGAAAATACTACGAAATAATTGCTGCTGGTGTATTTTTCATCTTCCCTGCCTGGATGTGGAAAGGCATACTTCACAATAAAGCAAGTGGGCCATGATCATAGATAGTTCACATTTAATTATTAACTTGTCACACAGCATGAAACATGAATTATTAGTTCTTGTGCCGACGTAATGTGGGGCGGGCTGTTTGCTGTCTACACTGTGTCTTGTTCAGGAAGGGCTTTCTACAGGCTTATGTATGGGGAATGTAACATCCGCCATCACAAGTGACAATCTTTACTCGCACCTGCTGAGTTCACAATTAAAACTCAGCAAGGGGAGCTTCCATCCCCATCTGTCTCCCACAGTCACTCTTTGTTCTCAAACTTCCCTTAACCTCCAATTCTGTTACTTGAATTGCTCTTCTTTGTTATTTCTCTTTTGGCAAATTTCAGTCTCTTCTGTATTTTCCAGTTTGAGACAGGCTCTGAAAATACTAGTACCGCTACATATTCCAGTGATGGATGGACTTTTTTTTTGTCCTTCTAGAAGAGGGAGAATCAAAATCATGCTGATAAAATTCATTCATGTATTCATTTATTGTGTGGGTACACACGTTTCTGAACAAATGATTTCCTTCTTGATTCTGATCCTGCTCAACCCCCACAGAAGCACACATACAGAGCTGTGATTGGCCTGGATGTTCAAAGCACACAGAGGGGGAAATAAATAAATGAGCTACAGGACTCATTTACACAGTACATTAAAGCTTTCTGTGACAGCAGTCTCTCAACACACAATATGTTAAGTAATAAATGAGATGAAGGCTCTGTGCTGGAGCCTTTACAGGCTGTTACTGTTTTATATCTACCTACAGTCACCATTTTGAGTCCATCTGTAGTCTGGAGGCAGTAAGGCAACAGGGGAAGGCTGGGTGATCAAAAATCAGGTCAGACCTCTAAAACCAGCTAAAACCCTCCAGAGACGCCCGTTTGGAGGAGGCTCGTCAGGATTGGAGAGCACTCGAGTGAAGCACTGCAGGGAGACAGAGAGAGAGTGCGCGCGAGACAGACAGACAGAGAGATAGACAGACAGAGAAACCTGAAAAAGTAAGATGATGGCAGACAAGAGTCTGAAAGTAAACGATGAGAATGATAAAGGTTAAAAAGAGAAGGTGAAAGAAAACACTGAATGAAAGACAGTGATTATGGTGACCGTGACAATGTTTACAGTGAGAGCAAAGACAACAGCAAGTGATAACAGTATGTACACAATCAAGTCACATTACGATGACCTTACGACGGCACCAGCACGTAGCTCATGAAGGGAGTCATGTTTCTGTGGCATTCTCTGGGCCCACTTATCCATGTGGAAGGCACTCTCAACCAACATGGCTATGAAAACATCCTTGCAGATCACATACACCCATAAATGCTGATTGCAACAAGTCACTAAACTAGAAATGTCCGACACTGGTTGGAGGAGCATGACCAAGACCTGGCCCAAATTCCTCAGGACCACCTCAATCGCTGTCCATGCACCCTCCAACAGCTGTGGGATGCCCTGAGGACAGCATGGCTCCAGATACCTTGGACAACCTACCAGGACCTTGAGTCACTCTCAGCCCATGTAGCTGCTGCCCATGCTGCGTACTCTGAATATTAGCTGGTGTTCATAACGTAACTCGACTGTGTACATCCTTTTCTCATACCTAGACGGTAAACAAAGCACAGCTGTTCCGCTGGTGCATTTTGTTCATTGCAGGCTGTCAAATTTACAGAAACTAATTTTGCTACTGCCAATAATTACAGAACTATTTTTACCAATTTTTCTGTTGCTGATTACTAATAGGTTGTTAAGTATTTGGACATTACATATCGCCCACCCTTAATACCCAGGGAACTCTGCAAGAAGATCAGCAAGCGTAGGAATGGGCACAGAGGAACAAGGAGAACTGTTGGTAATGAATAGACGTAGATCTAGGGCAGTGTGTGTGTGTGTGTGTGTGTGTGTGTGTGTGTGTGTGTGTGTGTGTGTTTGGGGGGGGTTATGTGGGAAAAAGAGGAGGCAGAGAGGAAAGAATGCCCACCTCCAGAGACACACACAGTGCCTTGTGAGCCCGTCAGCACCACAGGGCTGCGCTGAACCTATTAAATTCAGCCTGGCTAACTTTATCTCCCCTGTGCTTGTGACAGCAACATCCTTTGGCCTTGGAAACATAAATCCTACATCCCTGAGATGTTTCTGCAAATGGATCAGCACTGCGGCGTTAACATCTGCAACAGGAGAATTTATAGGGCTGTGGTCATGGCGACAGCACAGCGCATTCAGCGTGACAGGGCAACGGAGGTATTTGTGGAGAGACCGGGCTGAAACATGCTGCCAAGACATTCAACACTTCAGATGATCTTAACTCTCCATTACTGGACTGCACCGAACACCGTAGCAATGCTACAGCAACACAATATCATGTAACTGTATCTAATACAACAGAAAAACTCAAGATGTCTGTTTAGAAACTCTTCAGTACTGCTTGGAGTTCCGCCTCCTACTGTTTTGGAGCGAGACATCCAGGTGAGGACTCATTCCCTTCCGTTCAAGAATCATAAAAGGAATTAAAGGAATAGATGTGCTTAAAAGGTGAACAATTCACCCCCTTTACCACAAATGCAGACGATGAGTTAAAACATGTTTGCCGTCTTTGTTTTGCACTAGAGCGGTAACACCAACTTATCTACGTAAAGGGAAAATCATGTTTTAATTGGCGAGTTATTCCTTAAAGGTTTGCACATACTACCACCTACAAAATAAATAACAACAAAAATAAACAAGTGTCAGACTGAGGCAGGACTGGGCTTGATGTTAGGATCCCTCAAGAGTGCCGCTGCTCCCAGGCAGCAGTCTCCAGGAGACCATCCTTCCCGCAGTGCTCAGCAAAGGGAAGAGCAGGAGAAGGTGTCGGCGTGTTCAGACAAGCTAACGCTGGAATGCTGCCACACAGCACTCCCACATTCAGCCCTTCGTAGGACTGGGGCCACTAAAAACCTCACACTGCAACCCATTGCAGAGCCGGGGCCGCTGCCAGAGAAGAGTAGGGATCAGCGTGAGGTCAGGAGGCTACAAACCAGACATAACTTCTAGCTAGATCAAGACACGGTGAACTCTGAGAACAGTCTACACCTCACTGGCTCAGAGCCTGCAGCACCTGGCTAGTCACAATCCACAGGGAATCACTGAGTGCCAGAGCCACAGCTGGGGGATCTGCTTGAAGGAAGAAGTGCATCTTGATGGTTTGCAGGCTTTCGTCGATAAACTATACCTTCCAATATTTACACGTCCTCTTCAAAACAGCCTACCAGATGAAATAATGTGGACAACACAGCCTTCGTTAAACGCAGCGAGATAAAAAACAGGAATGTAAACAAATGCTGAGCATGACTCAGGCCAGACATTTCCCCGTTCTTGACAGAGAGAGACTGCATGTTCTGTTACTGCACAGGTTTTTTTTTTATGTTACTAACACTTGCTTTTTAATAAACTTCTTCAAAGATTTGAGTGAGCCTGGTGTGTAATACAAGCATGTGTAATGTTACTGTTTAAAAGGCAGATAGCTGGAGCTTCATCATGGCCACTGAACAACATTCATTAGCTCAATCAAGTTCGCATTTTTCACCGCCAAACAGCCTTCTCCTCTTTAAAGCATTCAAACTTTTAAAGCCTGTTTCACTGTAGTAGGCCAGTTTCAAATTCCATATTTGGCAGACTGCCTTGTCTCATCATAGCTCATTTTGAAACACCTGAGCTCTACAGCATTTTGCCTTCCCTTTAATGTGACCAACACGAACTAGCCTAAAGCGTTCACATTCACAGCCATGAGTGAGTGAAATGCCAAATACCTGAGCAGATGTGGTGTTATTTCCACATTTGAATACTTTTTAACTGCACTACAATTTGCTGACAAAACGCACCATAGTGTCAGAACAGAGTAAGACAGGCAGGTCACCTCCAGGCACACAATAGCAGCTGACTGGAACCACTTCACACACTGACCAAGCCCACTCCTTGAGAGGGAAAGCTACAACCACTTTAAGTTACCACTCGTCTAATCTAAATATAACATTTAACGACAACAAGCAAACAATACTTGAGTCTTTTTCAGGAGTGCCCACACCTACCATGAGCTTCTTGCAGGCAGTGCATGCTAGCAGTGGGTCGCTAGAGGATTTTCTAGTCAAATATACTTAAAGCTTTGACGAGGCCACTCCAAAGTCTTCACTTTGTTTTTCTTCAGCCATTCAGAGGTGGACTTGCTGGTGCGTTATGGATCATTGCCCTGCTGCAGAACCCAAACTCGTTTCAGCTTGAGGTCACAAACAGATGGCCGGACATTCTCCTTTAGGATCTTTTGGTAGACAGTGGAATTCATGGTTCCATTCATCACAGCAAGTCTTGCAGGTCCTGAAGCAGCAAAACAGCCCCAGACCATCACACTACCACCACCATATTTTACTGTAGGTATGATGTTCTTTTTCTGAAATGCAGTGTTACTTTTTACACCAGGTGTAATGGGACACACACACCTTCCAAAAAGTTCAACTTCTGCCTCGTCAGTCCACAGAGTATTTTCCCCAAAGTCTTAGGGATCATCAAGATGTTTTCTGGCAAAACCGAGATGAGCCTTAAATGTTCTTTTTGCTCAGCAGTGGTTTTCGTCTTGGCACTCTGCCATGCAGGCCATCTTTGCTCAGTTTCTTATGGTGGAGCCATGAACGCTAACCTTAACTGAGGCAAGTGAGGCCTGCAGTTCTTTGGATGTTTTTGTGGGGCCTTTTGTGACCTCTTGGACGAGTTGTCGCTGCTCTCCTGGTGTAATTTTGGTCGGCTGCCCACTTTCCTGGAAAGGTTTACCGCTTTTCCACGTTTTCGCCATTTGGAAATAATGGCTTTCACTGTGGTTTGCTGGAGTCCCAAAACTTTAAAAATGGCTTTATAACCTTTTCCAGACTGATAGATCTCATTTGCTTTCTTTTCTTTTCTCATTTGTTCCTTGGCATGATGTCTAGATTTTGGGTATCTTTTGGTCTACCTTGCTTTTTCAGGCAGGTCCTACTTAAGTGATTTCTTGATTGAGAACAGGTGTGGCAGTAATCAGGCCTAGAGAAATTGAACTCATGTGTGATAAACCACAGTTTTAACTGTAAAAACTTTTTCCACACACAGTCATGTAGGTTTGAATTTTTTAATAATAAAAACCTTTATTTAAAAACTGCATTTTATGTTTACTTGTATTGCCTTTGACTAATATTTAAATTTGTTTGCTGATCTGAAACATTTAGGAGGGAAAAACAAGCCAAAAAAAAAAAAAATCATTAAGAGGACAAACACTTACTCACTTGCTCATTCCATAACATCCTGGACATACAGTAACTTGGACTATAAAGTGACTACACAACTGTGAATGAGTGATTACTGAATAAAGCCTGGTAAGGGGCTACATTAGCACATTTTATGACATTGGCAAAAGTATTTCTGCTTGTTGATATGCTTCTATGCGTACACAACAAAAATGGCATCAATCATGGGTACGGCCATCCCCATCGCTTATACAGATACTGTATCAAGTACTAGCATCAGTGTTGATGTATGGCACCAATGCAAAAAACACACCCGACCAAGCAATTAGCCATACAGTCATACATTTGGGTCAAGCCCTAATCGTCACATGCTTGACACGTTCTCAAGTTCTTCATTAAACAACAGTATTTCATTTGGCAATTTTTCGAGTTACATACAGATAAAAAATAAATAAATAAATAAATAAATAAAAAACACACTCTGTACAACGCACACGTATGTACACACGCACACATACAGACACACAAACTGACATGAAATGGAAGTTTTAATTAGATCTGACCTACAATATGTTTGAATACATCTCTGCTAATAAATGCTATAAGACAACTAAACTCAAGTTAGCTCTTATTCCTTTTGGTATTTTTTTAACTATATAATAACCAAAAGGCCAATACGTATGATGTCTATTATAAATCAAGATCTCGCTAAAAACGCACATCACCGGTGATCCACTGACTCCATAACAGCACACCACTTCTGACTGATATCTGTGGGTTGGCTGGACAATGCCCTTGAAGTGATGTGTTTGCAGAAGAAGGACGACCCTCTCTGAGAAACCGGTTTGCTGCAGATCCCAAAACACTAAAGCATTAAAATCTTATTCACGTTTCTGATGAACGGCATGTTAGGTAGAGGAGGGGAATTTGACACATCAGTGCTTTCTATTTTTATAGTGATACATTTTATTATTTACCATAACCCTTTCTAAACACATTGACAGTACGTAACAAAACACTGCCCCGTGGCATGCTTCATTAAAACATGCATAAAAAGGAAACACAATTAGCGCAGTTTAACTGGATTTAGTTACTGCTGATATGTTTATGGTTGTTTATTTTATTTACTTGTATATAAAACGTAGCACTACTAGTGCAGCGTGTGTGGTAAAACATGATGCTTTCTGTGCATTGTGAAAATGTCTTCATGATATCACTGAAGAATTAAGATCATATTTTTATCATATCTCACATCCAGCAATGTGACAAATGTCACATTTATCAGATACAGACACACCACAAAGTGAACCACATACAGGGGTGGTTGATGTGGTAAAAATGTAATATGATACACACAATGTTTCAGGTTTGAAAAATTAGCATAGATTAAATGCATCCAAACAGAAACTACAAATTATTATTTAAAATATGCAGCACTAAACTAAATTCAATTAAACACATTTCCTTAGATCAATGGGGTATTGGGGTGGTGTTCTATACATATACTGCTCATACACTGTCCAGCAGAAAATCCCATGTGATGCTATTACAGAACAGATTCACAGTCATTAGTGAAGATCTGCTCACTGGCATGAAAGTCGAGTAATTCCAATGTGCTGCAGTGACTTCCAGACAAGGCTGAGTTCACCTGTGAGTCAGGCTGGCTATGGCACAGCACAGCACACGATCCGCCGCAGAGCAGAGAGCAGACTCAATATCGTTTCTATGATAATTGCATACACACCCACAAGTCAATCTGCTGTTCCAAGGACTTCATACAGACTCATTCAGTAAGGCCTGGGGGGCATACCGACAAAAAAAAAAAAAAACTCAGGCAGATAAATTAAAAAGTAAAAAAAAAAAAAAAAATTCAAGTCTTAACACAGAAAGAGGGAGAAAGGAAAAGAGAGTGAAAGAAAAAGGTCATTTTGACATCTATGTAGTCAAGTTAGCATGCTAACCAACTACTCCTGACTCATCCTCTCATAATACCAATTTGCACCCTGAAGAGGTGACACTTAGCCACTGCAGCAACGAGTCTGTCTTCATTCCCCAAAGGAGAGAACGAAGAGGCACGTACACACTCGGCAAGAAAACACATTTGAAAGCAAAATGAGTAACAATAGCACGCTTCAAAAGAGACGCTCTCGAGAAATAAAGGGATGAACCTTGATTCTGAACTCAATTCTGACATTTCCTATGACTATTAAAGTAAACAAACAGCAGGGCGAGTGAAGAAGAGGGAGGAGGAATGTGGAATACGAACTTAACAGATTGCATCATCTTACTACATAAGGACTATATAAGGACTATAGGCTAGTATGACCAACGCATGGCACAGAAGTCTGGAGTGTGAAGCATGCAGTGTTAATCTTACAACACTTTGCAGATACAGACATGAATGCTTTATGACCTCCTGGCAAAAACACAGCAGGGTGCCACTGGCTCAGTGAAGCTCAATCTGCAGAACCGGCCCACAGAATGAAGATGACACATACAGAAATACCCATTATATGAGGGACTGCTATACCTCCACACCAAGCGTGAATTTGCATACCGAATGCAAAGAGAGCAAACTGAAAAGAGTGGCTTTGAGACACGTACGGCTAACAGAAATCTTATTTAAAACGGAGATTATTTTTCACTTTTCATAAAGGATGCAATTTCAGCTGTTCACACACTCTCACAGGCACTCATGGGAGAGAAGGTATGGACAATGCATCACACAGATACACTTGCATGAAGTCATTTACTCATCTGTGCATACCCAGGCAGAGTCAGAGATCTTAGAGAATAGTGGCAGTAACTGGAAGCCTTATATTAAATAAGATAACCACGCAAACAGACAAATATTGCTCAGGTTTGCCATTTACAGTATGTATCCCTCACCAAAAGCACAATGTAAAAAGACAGATCATATAACATACCCAATCAGGAGTCCCAAATCGAAGTACTTTAGAGTGAAGGAAGCCTCGTGTGCATGGTGCAGACAAACGACTTGGCAAGAAGCTCAAGAATCTCCATTGTAAAATCAGTCTGTTAACACAAGCCTGTTAAAACAGAAACAATGAAATTTTAATCTTCCATCAGGGAGAGGAGGAAAAGTCTTAGTGCTAAAAATAAACTAGCTACTTCTGTGTCATGAATAATCAGTTTAACATTTATTTACCTGCATTAATAAAGCAGGTATTTAATAACAGAACAGATGGTCATAAAATTATGTGGATGAAAAAGATGAAATTAAGTGTTAGGGTTAAAAAAGGTTAATAAACCATAAAACATGCACATGGGATTACAACATTTTTCACTCAGTCTGACCCAAAAGTTAGCTTTTCTTACAGCTACAAAAGCAAACACTCAAATTAAAAATGCTAATTTATGCACTTCATAACACCAGAGGCCTCTACAGGTGCACAATCTGTAAACGTAAATCAAGCAAGAGAACTCTGAATCTGAACAGCACTCCCTGTTGACCTTCTTCTCGCTCTCTGTCTGCACACACACACACAAATTAGGTTCACCCAGGTATGCTCCGAGTTCTATAGGAGCTTGACAAATCCCATTTGTTTACATGAGTGCTAATTAACTGCACTTTAATGAAGTTGCAAAAATGCCAACAACAGCTACCCAGGAGGGAAATGCTATGACGCTCAGAGAGCTACTACATACGACTGTGAAACAGACTCAGCGAGCAATGGTTTCCTATGTGTACCACAAAATCTGTTGCTATGCTGTTCGCTGTAGGCAGGAGTTTTGAGATGGACGTTTTGCAATGATCTCAGGCTCAGTTTCACTTCAACAGATGAGAAGAAACAAGAAAGAAACAATGTACATGAGCAATAATGCTCACCCAAAATTTACTTTTTCCAAGAGGAAAAAGTCAAGCTCCCCATCTCACTGGTTTTGTGGTTCATATGTAATTTGTCAGTATTATCGGATTACATAAGTAGTAAAAACTGCTGATGTGACGTGCAAAGCAAAAGTCTTTCACCAAATCAACAATCATGATTATCAGCAATACAACATGCAGCACACTGATGTTACCAAACACTGCTTCATTTAGTTTAAGAAGCTTTTACATACAGCTTCTACTCTTAGCTACAGCAAAACTCCCAACATATAATCTTCTCTTTCTAAACAATCATTTCCCCCATTCCAAAGTAGTTGTTCTTTTTGGAGGAAAAAATTGGAAATGAGATGTTTTAAAGCCTGTTTGCCATTATTTTACTCCAAAAGTAATCCATCGCATTTCATAGTTTTACTTCCCCTCTCGCTACAGAAGCATTCCCAAGTACATACAGCCTTTTTTTCTCACACATTTTTGTGAAATAGGTTTTGAAAATGTATAAGGCCTAATGGTAGCATTCACAGCACAGCATACCTGTTTACCAGTTTAAAGCCAACAGGCTAACCAACTAACCCACAAGCCAGTCAGCCACAACAGTCTCATGTAGTTAAAAGAAAGACTACGAGGTCAAAGTGCTTCCTGTTTGCAAACTTTCCAACTGTAAAGAAAAACTGACAAGTAATCACAGACGCCTCTGCAAGCGTACCAGCAGGCAGAACGCAATACAGAAGATACGTTACATCAAAATATGGCAAAACAATAGTAAAGAAAGACTTGTGACCAATTACATCTGTATTTTAACACTAGTTATTTTCCCCCCCCCATTTGCTTTCAAACAGTATCAATGTACTCGTTAGCATATACATTTAAAGGACTGTAAACCATTGTTGAATCACAGTAGCATGTCTTACATTGTTCTGGTATTTTACATTTCCCAGAGGTCAGTTCAGCATATTTTGTGAGGTGTTAGGGACCAAAACAGTCATATATTTTTTTCATTGCCATCTTCTGACATCATCTTAGACTTAAACCACCCGACTTAAACACCCAAACAAAGGACCAATCATAGACGCTAAAGCAAATGTCTGGAACAGCATCACAAAAGACAAACAAGCAGTCTGATGAGGACAGTTGATGTAGTTACTGCAAGCAAATATTAAGTGATCATTTTAAAACTGTTTCTACACCGATGCTCACCTACAAATTGGGTGCGTAGCCAATACATCTAAGAGTTTATTCATCTTTTGACCTCAAAACCAAAGATCTTCAGTTTATAGCAAAAACAAATCATTTGCACTCCAATGCTTTTACAATATCTTACAAAAAACAAATGGAAATGTGTTAAAAAAGAATTGAAAGAGCATGCTTTGACAGCTTAATTTCAGAATCGCTGTATGAACTTGGCAGTGCATGAAATATTTTGAAATTTGAAAATGTTTACATTATAAAGTCTACAAAACTCCCACCCCAAAGATATGGTTCCTTTGCATCATTTTTGTAACCTTGATAAATGACCATCACAAATGACACTCATAACAGTGAGAAAATCTTTAAAGAAAAGGGTTAAAGGACACCACACGGGAGCTCAGCCTACACTTCTACAGCACATTCCACAAACGAAACAAAAATAAAGACCTGAGGTGAACAGTCACTAGAGTGATTGGAGTTGCTCTGTTAGCTACAACTGCAGCATTTGCATAGTAACAGAACGGCTGCAAAGTCACACAGCAAAGAGAACGGAGGCATTTTGCAGCAGGAGGCTTATAATGCAACCCCATCATTACACCACCTGGATTTCTGCTCCTGTGAAGTAATGGAATGACTCAAGAGCCACCTCTTTCACTCCATCCATGTTCATACAGCCACGGGGGTCAGAATGCTAATTGCATGGCTGGAAGTTATTTCTAAGCTCTTTCAAGCAGACACAGGAACAGTCCAAAACCTATTTATAACACAATCACCTGCCATTTGTTTACTGCTGTACTAAATGCAAAACAGAAAAAAAACATGCTTTGAAATGGAAGTAAAATAATATCCATGTTTGTTTCCAATTTCAATATGCTCTGTAGTACAATACACCAGGGCTGTCCCAAATACTTTTTGGGGGCTCCGGAAATTCAGCACCAATCAGAAGCAGATATTCAAAGCTTGGTTATAAATACAAACCTGCTTGTTAAACTTGTTTAACCTTTGAGTCCAGTCCTCTACTGCACTGGCCAAAACAACTACTGTTATCGTTTTACCACTTTCCTTGTGATGAGAAAGAGAAGATGAAAAGGCTGCAGTTGTTAAGCTGATAATTCTTAAACAAACTGGCAGGCATGGCAGTCAGACAGGGGCTGTCCAAGACAACAGCTAAGGTGGAGCTACGTCAAGCTAGCTGAGGCAGAGCTAGCTTGCTAAGGGTATCTATCTTTGCCCTAGCTGGGCAGCATATAAAAATCAGCTAACAACCAGAAAATAAAAATGTGTTCATCACAAGAAACACCCTACAAAAAAAACCACAGTCTGCATCAAGAGTATCCACAAACAGTCCGTTTGACTTCAGCTTGGTACACCAGCTAGCTAGCTAGCTAGCATTAGATTCTAGCGGCACCAAACTTTGAGGACTGCAAGTGTTCATCAATGCAGCCATTTCAAAAGGAACACAAAACTACTGCATGCTGAAGAGACCTCAGTCAGCTTAATAGATGTTTGGAGCTGGATGTGTTAAGCAGACCAGAGTACTTTTTTTTTTTTTTTTTTTAAACATCTTTCAAAGAAAAAAATTGATTTTCAAGCGGTCACCAAAATTCATTACATCCACAACCAAAACACCACATTAAAACAAAACTAATTCTAAGACACAAATTCTTGGAAGTCTATAGTGAGAGCCTGATGGGAGAAGCTGAAATCTTCTGATACAATAATTCACAAGTGGAAAGTGTTTAACCCTTTAACACACAGTGGTGCCTGAATAAACAGGGAAGCCACAGGGAAAAGGATTACAGGTTCTGTGATCGCCATTTTGCTTTTCTTACTGCTGTCACCCCGAACCGAGTCGTGATGCCAGTGAGTTATGATGGTACATATTTCTACATTTTAACGAGGCAATCAAAAAGTATACAATATAATACAAAATGGTGCTGACAAAATGAATTTTGCAGATCATATTAACTGAAAAGAGAAGCAACAAACACTAATTTAATCATCTTGATTAACAAGAACACCCAGAGAAACTTTGTAATCTGTTAGATGGCATTCAAGCCAATAAATCCTCTCTTGAATGCTATAGCCACTATGCATAGCATGACCCAATTCAGCACCAATGGCTATGTCACCATGCTAAAGTCATCTAAAACATGACAAGTTTATTGTACTTCAGCCGCTTTTCCAGTCACCAGAGCTCTGAATCTGCAAAACAGGAGATTTGCAGCATAAAAGAGCACCTGAAAGATCTGTAGAAGAGGGTTTAATGCTGATTGTATTCAGCAACTTCTACTGTAATGTATTGGCCTTAGCAAAGCAACAGCAGGAAAAAAAAAAAAAAAAAAACCAACCCCTGTATCACTACATTTGCATATATCCATCTTCTGCAATTTCAGACTTAGAAAAAAAAAAAAATCTATTAGCAAATGATGCTTTGCACTAAGCCCTCTGTAACCATACAAATTCCTAAAAACCATCACTGAGAGGAACGGCAGACTAAATGATTAGAGCAACATGAGAAAGTTTTCAGTTTTAAGTTTATTTAGGTAGTGCATCTTACAGCAGGGGTCGTAACCAAATATCTTTGAGAAATCCGGATCTAAAGCCTTAACAAGAAAGCCTCAGGTGACACTGGCAGGCAAAACTCCATGAAAGCATGAGGAGCAAACAATGAGACTGTCGGCAAATCAGAAGTACCATAAACAAGCGGTTATTAGAATTATGATAAAGAAATGAAGGGACTCTTCAGAGTCTTTACTCTGAAGTATTAGTGTTTTTTAAATAAATAAATAAATAAATAAATAAAAAGGTGAGAGAGGAGGAAAGAAAAGTCATTTGAAATAACAGCAAGGAAGCAAACAATGCCAGTAAAAGGACAATGTAAGGTCTCTCTAAAGAGCTGATGCTGCTAGTTCTTGTTGTGTAGGCTTGTTTAGGTGGGGTAATGGTGACGATTGGGTAGGGAGAGACAGAGAGAGAGAGACAAGAAGTTAAGCTAGGAGGAGCATGTTGTGCTCTTCTCCCTCCTGCAGAGAGCAGAATGAAAAGAGGAAAAAGTGCACTCAAAAAAAAGCACGAGAGAGTTCTCTCTGTGACTGGGCTTCCTCCGGAGCCTCTTGTTTATCCATCAGCTGGCCTTCATACTGCGCTCATTCAGCCCCAAATAAAGCCTGTCCAGCCAAAAGCCTCAATCATGATTTCCACTACACAGCAGCAGAGAAGGAGTGATAAATAAAGAGGTGAAAAGAACAGAGGACCGGTGCTTGTGGGAAAGCAAGGAGTTCACATAGTCATAGATTTAACGAAGTGGCGAAATGGAATTCAACTCTGAGGAGTTTTCTTGGTTAACCAAAACATATCCAAAGCAGAGAAAACTGCGTCACGCACTGATAGCCTGAGAAACAAACAAACAAACAAACAAACACACACAAGTTTTTTATGGACATATACAAGCTACAGAGACAAACTAAAAGATATTAACCATGGTATTAATCACTTAAGGGACATTTCTGAAATGTTAAATATGTCTTGAGCTTCTCAGAGCAAAAATACATTTATTATTCCATTTATAATAACTCAATAGAATTATTTCTAACTAATTAAACTAAATATGGCTAAAACTTCACCATTAAAACATCGTTAAATGGGAGCACTGCCTCACAAAAATGGAATAATCACATTTCCTTATGAACAAATCCTGAAAATGGGGAAATAAAAACCAAACAAATGCATATAGTACCTGAGCTGTAACTGACAAATAGGTTCATTATAACTGACAACATACTAATTCTAATCAGGATCAAATTTGGGGACATTTTCGATGTACTCTGTCTTGCTGATGCAATTTTAGAGTGTCTGTCTTCCCAGTGCCAAAATGGGCAACTAAGGGCCAGAACACACTTAAAGCGTATGAAGTCCTGCCAAAGCATCTCTTCAAACTACCATCCAAACAGCACTCCGACACTGAACACAGCCCTGAGAACCCTACATGCTTATTTCAGTCATGCCATGCCAAGCTTGAAGACTGGGTCAGCTGGGAGAACACATTTGGCTGATTACATTGGAAAACATACTGCAGGTTCTGCAGTCCCTTTTTTTTGTAGATGGCTCTATCAATATTCTCCGAGTTTATGGAGAAACTCACAGCAGCACTTCTCCCCATGCATGCACTAACGAAACAGCGACGCTGCTACCAAAAAAAGCCTTAGGACACAAAATATTCAATCAGAGGAGTATGCAGGGAGGACAAACAAGACAAAAGACCTCCGAAGATCTTCACTGGTTATCAGCTCATTTAAATGGCAGGCTGGAAAACGTTCAGGACCTACAACTGGAAGAACTGACTGTAGCCGAGTGTGCTCGAAGAAAAACAGCTCAGTCAGAGGTAGTCAACTCCCAAATGGCAAATCTCTTCACTGGTCCAGCTAAGCAAAGACAAACCAGCACAAGCGAGTTGGCTAAAAACAAAATGCTTAGCCGAAGCTGACAACACTGCACTCTCCTGCCGTCAGCAAAAACGGATACATCATCCTCACACAACACCAAGGTTTTACATATGGTACTACTGGTGTCCTGGTGCATTTTGTCTCTTCCCAAACCTGAATGCATATTCTGTATCGTAACATCTATAAGCACCACGTTCGTCTTTTGGCTTTTCTCCCAACCTTACTGTACACTACCAACCAGCGGGTTTTTTTTTTTTTTTTTTTTAAACCTGGATATGAGGACAGTCCTTGCGAAAGCAGACATCCTGAGGTGAGTCATGTTTCACCAACTCCTCAACAGAGCTCAGTGATTTATTCGGCATGCATAAATTCATGGAATGTACTGGATTCAGTGAATCAGTGCTTCAAAGTGGAATCCTACCAATTTGACAGCACTGATTCACCTTAAGCAACACTCATGCTGAAACCCTCTCGTATTGGTCTTGGTTGAGTCTGAAAAGATGTGCATCATAATTAGTCAACGTAAAAAAATTATTTTAAAATTAGAAACACTAGAACTGCTCAGCAGAACTGGGTGCTTTCAAGTTAGACAGGGACTTGCTGTGTGGCTGACGTTTCACAACTATTACACAATTGTCTGGCCATAATTTACAATAGTCGTTAGTTTCATAATTATTTCATAATGTGATGAAAGGATGTGCATCACTTTGGGTTGAGGCTTGTACATGTAGCTCAAGCAGAAAAAGTAGAAAAAGCATTAGATGCTGTAACATCTTTTGGGACAGCTGTGAATAATGTTTCTTTGAGCAGTGGTTGTTTCTGTGGCCAGCTAGGAGCTAGCAAGTTTCTAAAAGGTCACATCAGACAACATGTCATTCTGACTTGCTCTTAAACAGTTTCACACAATAAAAAAAATAAAAAAATAAAATTAATTTCCTATAAATGTATTTAAGTTAATACTTCATATTCCCAACAGGCCTACTCTCTGGAATAATAAACATTTCTGATTTATTGACAGTGGTCACAACTGGGCTGTGGGTAAACAGTGAAACAGGTAAAAGCAAGGTGAAAGGATATTCCAGGAGGATGTTTGCACTTGTTAAAAAGACCAGATCAGCCTCAAAACATCATCCTGTAGTGCTGGCCAGGAATTAGAAAAGCTCCAGGATTTTTCTTCATTTCATGTATCCAATGAGAAATTTCTGGTCGGGTTATTGAGCAGTTAAATAATAAATAACCAGCACAAACGTCTGAGGCCAAGACACCTGCTCAGCTCACACACAAGAAGAAAGTATAATTACCTGAAATCTGGGCCCACATGGAAAAACATCTTGGTATGGAAGAGAAAGATAACACGCTACACCACACAAGGTGATCCCTACAATGTCGTACGTAACTGCAAAAGTTCCAAATGATTTACTGCAATCCAGTCAGTTTAAGATTGCCTCTGCACGTTCTGTGTACAGTCAGTTACAAAACTACTTGGGCAAGGGGGGAATACGAAATGAGCACAAGCTTCCAGGCCTTATTAAGAAAGTACTCCTGCTCCTTTCAATGCAGGTTTCAATGGCTTTCAGGCAAATACCTAGTTCGTGTAAAGGGTACAATTCAGAGCTAATGTGTCTGTGCAAGAGCAGCTCTGAGCTACATGTATCCATTTTTGCCTTTCAAACAGCTCTAATTTAAAGAGCCCCCTCTCAATGCAGTGTTTGTGTGTGGGTCTGCTGCTGAAAGAACGTCCTAGAGGAAACACCGTAATGACGTTCAGATCAGGTAAAGAAGCTGTGGGATGTCAGATCACACTGACAAAGAGCACGTATTTATTTTGCATTTTGATGCACAAAGCTCATTACTGAAGCTGAATACTATGGTTTTTTTTTTTTTCTTTTATGCATGTAGTCCAGCAACGGCAAATGAACCTACGCAAGGTAAATTACCATAATAGCTGAGGAGTTACTACAACAGCAGTAACGTAAAAAGTCAGTAGCAGGCTCTAGTTAAAACAAATAGGTTTTCAGAAGGCTTATTTCACAAGTGTTCTCATCCCTATAAACTTCCTATATAAGCCACTAGACCTGGTACACTGTAACCTAAAGCAACATCTTTACCATCATGTGAGAGCTACCACAAAACGCTACAAAGACTGCCAGTCTGGAGCAACCGTACTGCAGTCACAATCACCAGAGCAAAACAGCACATTCAGCTCAATTCATTCGGTTTACAATACTGGAATCATGATTTGTTATTAAAATATCATACACCACATATACATCTGACTACAGAGCTAACTAATAAAACAGATGGGAGGTCCTGAGGTGAGTGTGTGTGGTATGATGCACTCTATTTACAATATAGGCTGTACGGCAAAAATCTCCCACCACAGCACTTAAAACCATGGCTGAACTCCCTGAAGGCATATTCTAACTTCAAATCATGTTGAAGATACTGCTCACGGTCCGTTAGCCAATGAAAGGTAGAGCAAACGCAACAATGGCTTGAGCTCCAAACAACCGTCTGCCAGCAAACAAAAGAAGTGATATGAAGTTCAGTAGAAGCACAACAAGAGTTAACACTGACAGTCACTGGAGACACTCCTAGCAAGCGATGCAGTTTGATGCTGAACTAACAACATTTCTCTTTATTATTTATTACTCCCTGAAATGATTCAAGAAACACAAGGAACTGAAAATGACTTGGGCTATTTCTTTGCTTTGCTGCTATACACCTACCACACCTCCCTCTAATCAATAAGCTAACCAATGCAGGGGCAGAAACGAACAAGTTTCAAGACATGATTTCTGAGAAGGAAAAGTTAAACCTGGAACCGGCTTCTCAGCAACAACTCAAAACCATATCAACCACAACAGTCCACATACAAAGAGACATCTAAAGTGCGACAAGTTCTAACCGTAATATCCTTTTGCAGATTTTGGCGATCTCTCCAGCTGTGAGAAACATTATAAAGCACCATCAGAAAGGGAAATGCTGGGGTGGGGACTCAAGAAAAAGCAAAGAGGTTTCGTATGGAAAGAACGAGAGCGATGCACTTTACAAGCAGCCTCCACGTACAAGAGCACTTGACGCCAGACATAAAAACCCTGAAGAGATTAGAGCAACTAATCTGGTACTGCCACTTCAAAAATATTGTTTTTTTACTCTCTTTGATCTCTCATTTATAGCTAATTGAACCAATCTTCCAGTTCTTCCACCTAGGGGCAAAATAATTCATACACTCCATCCCTCCCCCTCAAAGTTGGTAAACTCACCGCCATCATGTCTTCATTAGCATGCTGTGTAAGATGTTAAATGCGAGAACACATGAGACACAGCTCGTGACATGCATTATTTAAACAGTGAGGCTGAAATCTTTTTATTGAATAAGCTCTGCAGTGTCGCAAGTCGTTAACCTTAAAAAACATTAGTGATCATTTTCTAACAGAAAGTCACGTGCAACGCAAGTAATATGGTTAATGGATTATTAATGCCATATCATATAAAGCAACTAAACCCAGACATTTAGCGTTTCTGTGAAACAAACCTCTCAAGTTCAAAGCAAGTCATTAATTTGATGATAACGTTTAATACTGGCACACGAATGTATTGTCAGTTTGTGGGACAGCAACTCTTTCGACCAACATGAATGAGCACAAGTAGACAGACCTGAAGACGTCATCACAGAATGATGTGAAGCAGTAAAAACTGCTTATGGTAAAACCTGTAATTCCACAGCCATGGCAAAAACATTAGAGCCCCTAAACATTCATTACTCATCTGCTGCTGCATAGGCACTTACAGTCCGAGTTAGTTATTTGTTAGATTATTACCAGGAACAGCCTGTTTGGCATAATGGTAGCATTTAGCAATTATTTAGCTGTCAGCTAGAGCTTGTCCACAGGGCCTGCCCGTCACCTAAGGTGTGCCTCCATCGGTCTTTGACAATGAGAAGCTGCAAGGTGCTTAAAAAGCAAGTTTAGACACAAAGAGGTGTACGTAATGCCGTGGCAAATTGTGTGTGTGTTGCTCAATTTCAATTCAACATCCAAAAAAAAAAAAAAAAAATCAACAATCAAAACACCTCAATTCAACTACCTTGCCTACAGCACTATTGGCCACTCCTAAATGCAGGGTTCCAGGTTGAACTGCTTTTTTGAATGAGACCCAATACAACGCAGCCAATTAGAACAGAAATCACTCCCATACAATAATCCTAAATGCACAGAAAAAAAAACACCAAAAAAAAAACATTCAGTTTAATTCTAAGCAAAAAAAAAAAAAACCCACTTTGGTTTTGTCTTTTCTGCTCACTGAAATGGAACCACAGGTCACTCCGTCACATACTCAGTTAAACTAATCTCACCACAGAAATCTCACTCTGATGCACAGCACATGAGCAAACCATTCCCCAACAATGAATGGAATGAGTTTTCCATCGAGCTGAGAGGTGATCCTTCCACCCCATCAGACATGCCATTTGTATTTCCTTCCTTTACTGTGATCAAACAGCGAAATTCAGTAAGCAGTTTCCCAGTGCTGTGCAGCATCACTCCAGCCTCTTAAGATTAGCCAGCCTTAATGTTCTGAGCTTAAACAGGGTGAACCTGGGTCCATGTCTACTGATAAGAAACAGAGACAGAGAGAGTGCATTGCAGCAAGAGTTTCATAAAATTAGTAAAACCATTAGTAAAAGACAATAAGGCTGTGTGTTCTGGATACCATTCATATTTCTAACCAGATCAGAAGTCGTCTAACTTTCATATGCATCATTACTATAAACGTTTCTGTTTATGAAAAATGTTCTTGATTTACCAAACTCATTCATAGTCTGATACTAGGTTGCACAGCATGCAATGTTGGTATTAGAGCCCCACTGTTTGATGCAGAATCATAAAATCTTAATTTTATTTTCTTGGATTTAATAACTGGCAGTCACGTCATTC
The DNA here is from genome assembly GCA_024036415.1 of Prochilodus magdalenae. Taxonomy (NCBI): domain Eukaryota; kingdom Metazoa; phylum Chordata; class Actinopteri; order Characiformes; family Prochilodontidae; genus Prochilodus; species Prochilodus magdalenae. The sequence continues at coordinate 132,747 of JAMWET010004534.1, forward strand.
ATTTTCTATGTGTTCTCGTTTATTTGGTCCTACAGTTATTTACCATCAGACTTTCAAAACCTGACTATTACCAATTCAAATGTATGCATATGTTAGAGCAACATGCCATCAAATGATACTAACAGCCAACTGTGTCCAAATCAAATTTTAAAACATGAAAAAAAAATAATCCATACTTATTAATAAAGACGCCACTAACATCACTCTCTTAACTTGGGTAATACAGCCCTCTATGATTGAAGACAATGAGCCAAAAAAAACTCAAGTAGATCAGAAACAAAAATAAGCTCTATTAATAATCAGATAATAAGATTTAATGAACTAAAAAGTTTCGTCACTCAGTATCTATAAAGCCATACATTTCATAATTTAGTGACAATAAAAGCCCAGTGGAAGAGATCATCATACCACTGCTAGTTTAGCAGGCTGATAACTTCAGGCAACCAAAAGGTTAGACTTAGTTTTTGGTCACAGAAAGTCCAGTCATTTAGCTGAGATTTGTGCTTTTATTTTATAATCTCGCATCAAGCGGAGTCACAATTAAACCTGCTCACCAACACTACATGAACAGCTGGTACTATTAAGTACAGTGGCGCACATTGGAAAAAGACTCCACACGCCAACACAGGGCGGCTTGGTGAGACGAAAAACCAAACAAACAAACAAAAAAAAGACTAATACCAATCTATATACTCAAAATAAAGCAGGGGAGTGCAGTTGGTCTTAAGCCCAACTTGGAAACTAACCGATTTTTGCCATGACTGTGGAAAAACAAGTCCGCACTTGCAGAAATACATCTTGATGATAACTTTGCTTTTTCACATATGCAAAGAAGAGTCCAGGGAAAGGTTACTCGCCTTGGCCCATCCTTTATACAGTAGGACTCAATGAGTATTCAATCACTACGCCCAGCGACACATTTCTTGTACCGAAACCTATTTAACAGCCTTTACTGTTAGCCAGTCACTGTTAAAAAGCATGGCTCTCGGTGAAGACACGCATAGCTTCTCTGGTGGTTTCCCCAGCAGCCAAAATACAGACACATGAACTGGGCCAACATTAAGGCCTATGGCATTGCAGCACAGTTTGGCACAAAGCAAACTACTCTTGGTAGTCTTGTGGCACTGCTCCAACCTGCTAATGTGGAACTGGCTGCCAGGGAACTCGCCGATACAACCCTTGGAGTGCTAGATTTCAGTGCCAGAGACTGTGGCAAGCGTGTGTTGTCTCTGGCTTGTAGCCACCACCAGGTTTGGCTGGCTCAATCCAAGTTGCCTGAGCATGCAGGAACATCCTGAGGTGTCTACCCATGAAGCTGCAGATAAGGAGGCATTAAAGCCGCACATTTTCACACAGGCTTCATTAGAAGTGTCAAAGCCCAATGCAGCACTTCTAGGGTTTACATGGTGGGCGTCTGGTGCAACAGTGACCTTGCACATTCTATAGGTTCCACAGAGTTTGTGACCCTGTGTCCCTTCATGCAGTAAGTATGGTGGTGATGACTTGGAGAAATCCAGGCTTTACTCTGCACTTCTGACAAAGATTATACAGTTGCTGAGAAACAAAATACTAAAGAGAGATGGTGGGCTCACCTCTCTTTAGGGGAAAAGGGGGCACGGTTATAAAAGACATTATTAATTACTATTTAAGCACAGGAACAAAATCCTTTCTAGACTTGTCTCGTCTTATACTGTGATTGGCTTTTTCTTTATATAGAGCTTTTTGCAATTGTACAGCTGTTACACATGTGTAAGGATCCACAGAACATCAGTGGATACAATGGCGGTAAGAAAGTTGGAGGAGGTACAACTTTCACAAATAATAGGTTTTTAATGCCAGAGAAGGGATCATCCTATTCTGGTTATGTAAACACTGCTTAAATGATTCTTTACATTATTAATTAGTTCCTCTCAAAAGGTAAAGAACCCGTTGTTCCTTTCCCCAAAAAGAAAAAAAAAAAAAAAAACACCACACTCTTCAAAATGCTTCAGCTTAGCACCAAAAGTGATTCTGCAAATCCTCAGAAGGACTAAAACTGTTATGGCTACTATATAAAAACTTTTCTGCTGACAGTGTAGGAGATTTCCATTCCTTCGTTGGTATATTTGTCATCTACTCTGCTTTACTTGTGAAACTGTGGTCCTATAAGATCCAGATGACTGCCAGAGTTGTCAGTCACTCAGAAACTGTGGAAAGATTCCTAGGGGACAACTTCCATGTGCAGGATATTTTTTGCATTACTGGCTGCCTCACACTTCATGTCACTGCATGACTTTGTTGGTATAAGATCTCAACCTGTGTACAGACAGACTATGAATATCCACCATGCTCTGCATTGCCTCTAGCAATCATCTGGAGCATATAAAGACAGAGTTACATTTGTAACGAGCAGCGTGTTTATCAAGCACAAGAGATGACAACCGCTTTCATTATCACACATGCTACATTTGTCATCTATAAACAAATCTCCAGCAAGATAAGGGATGTATGGCCACAGGGGCGACAAAATAACATATTTATTAAGTATCGATCTGCTAGTTTAGCTGCTAAGACCTGCCTCACAGCTACTGAAGCCACCCATAAAGCACGTACACGTTCATTCATGCTTATGTGCTCTCTTATAGCATATAGCAACAACAGTGGTCTCAAATTTTAACTTCCGCACAAAGATTTTAAATGAAACGCAGCAGACAGTGGGGTATGTCCTCTTTGTTTTAATGTTTTCAAGGCCTCATTGTATTTGTTTAGATTGTAAAAGTGAATTAAATATTGTATACATACTGTTTAATACCATTTATCTTATTCTAATCTTATTTCAGGCCACAGACAGCGATTCAAATAACTAATTATATTTCGAGCTAGCTGCTCTATGTAAATAGCAAGTAGCAGAAGTCTTGGTCTTCCGCAAGTCAGCTCCAAAACTCTGTGTTCAGGTAACGTGTCCATCATCGATGATACCTGCATTGCCCCACCACCCAGCCCAACCGTGCATGCTGACACTGGCCAAAAACAATGTAGGACTGGGTGATGAAGCATTTACTAGTGTCATGGTAAACCACAGTGAAGTTCACATTTAAATTAATTATCATAAAAACATGAATGGCTAACCTCATAAATACTTTCCAGCATCTACCAGACTCAGCAACAGTCTCACAGGTGCAACACACAACATAGGCTTTTGTTTGAGGGAAACTTGGTGGAAGCAAATCATCAGCTGTCTAAGAAAATTACGTCTGACATGGTGTTTGTTTTTGGTGTTTTATTTATGTGTGCTTATTTTATTTACTCATTTATTTTTTAGTGTGATTGAGATTAGAGACAGCAGTCACACTGTCTGTAAAAGACGCAGAAAGAAAATCACTATGAAAAGGTGGCGACACTTCAAAACTTGTGGGTGCTACCTTGAAAAGTCCTGCTGTGGCACATATCTACAAGGAGAGCTCTACATAAACCATCACTTCGTTTGATCACTTCCAATTGTACCAGAGTAAATCTAACCCCTCAAGGGTCAGAAAGCAGTCTCAGCCACAGATGCTCTGCCCACTTGTAGATGGAGAGTCTGATGTCGTTAACTCACTAACCTCTGCCACACTGTCAGGATTCTGCCAGCTACATTCTAATTGGCTATTCGTACTTCCATGTATGTGCACCTCAATGCATCATCACCACTGGTCCAAAGTGAATCAAAGTATTGTTATTCCAGCCCAGTGAACAGTACTCTCGTGCACAAGCACTCCAACCATCATGCACAGGTGTGTTTCTCTAGGGACTGTCTGTGTTGTGACTGCTTTAAGATTGTCTTCTACCATACGTTGTGCCAGGTAGCAGGCTTGTGACTGTTGGTTCTGCATGTCAGTCTAATGTTCCTTTACTGCTCTAATAGGCAGACCTAGGACAAGTAAGTGGCAAAAGGTACCAGAGTTTCTAGAGGGACTGGACAGCACCGTTTAGAGTGGAACAGGAAACTGAACAAGAAGCTGGAGGTAGGACGATCTAAAGCGTCCTCAGCAGAACATGTTGCCAGCATTAAAATGATCATTAGGATATTATGTTAGCCTAAATCACCTTTTAGGAGGCAGATAGCAATAATATTGACATTTTAACAACACAGTAATACTAATAACCATGATAATGCTGGTTGTAACTACATTAATGACTTTACATTTTTCATAAAGTTTTGTCTGTAGAAGGACTGCAGGCTTACCTTTTTAGGTGTCAATGATTTCTATATGAAATCTTAATTTCTTAAATTTCCCCCTCTTCCTAAAGAAGCATCATAAATACCCAAAAGTGTGCTTAGTATTTGAATGCCAGCCCACTGGCCCATGCTAAGTTAAAAAGAACCACTGCTTAGTAGAATCATTAGCTTTTTGACCGCTTGATATTTACTTGATATTAATCAATACAGGTGCCCTTTTAACCAATTACCCAATAAATAATAGGTACATTGGCTACCAAAGGCTGCTCTGAAATAATTAAGTTAGCCAGTGGAGAGATTAACTGTTAATCGTTAAGTGAACAGTGATATTTGGACACACACACATAAGCCATGTCTCCGGCCATGCTTTCCTCAAGAGTTTATTTCCAACTCACATTCAATAAGTTGGCCTTTCCCTGTACGCAGCTCTACTACATCTGATCCAGCCAATCAGGAACGCAGGAAGAGGTTGATTAGCTGAAGCAGGTGTGGCACGTTGTGATTGGAACTAGGCTCTGCAGGAAGGAAGCTCTCCAGAACCAGGGCTCGAGACCCCCACCCTATAGCTTCCCATGTTCAAACTCAAAACAAACTTATCACTGCAGACAACTGTAAGGAGCAGCCGTGTAGAGATGTAATCTAGCCTGTTTAGCTGAGAGATACTGGACAGGGAGCACCAACATAACACACACTCCAAACTCAATGGTGAGATTACACGTTTAAGACTCCAAGTCTTCTAATACCAGAGTGACAGAAAGAAATCAACTTACTGACTGCCACTGAATCATAACAGCACTGAAGTGTTCGAACAGCAGTCCAATAGCTTTATTAGTGGAGGGGGGTGTTTTTTTGTTGTTGTTGTTGTTTTTTTACACCAGCTAGTCCTGCTTTTTGAGATGGACACCATTCCAACTCCAAATTGTTCGGTCTGATCAGGAATTGTGTTCTTGTATACAGCTGTCTGATCCGACTGTCATTCAATTATCCCTCACTCCTCCCATAAGCTGCATTTTCTCAGGAAATCCACTTAGTTCCTCAATGTCAGATTTATTTAGCATATCCTAATGGGTACTTCAAACCAAATTGCATAACTTAAATAGGAGAAGTTTTAGAACCGTTTCAGAGGAGGTTAAAATCATTACCCAGGTCTACCCCCCAGAATATTGTGGAGGTATTCTAATAAACCTAAACCACTTAACAGACTACAAGCAGGCCCAAATAAGCCAAACCTATTTTCCTAAACGTCATATACAAAAGACACAGAGGTAATGGGAGATGAATACACCGAATAACTCACAAAAACAGGGATAAACTGGGCGTTCAGCAGAAGATGGACCTCAGATCCCAAACAGAGATTAATGCAAAACAGGGCACAAGGCTCTGTCCTACGGTGCTGCATCAGATGAGTCTGAATGAGTTTCCTGCAACCAGATCACGGCTTTATTTATTTACCTCGTTAAATAAACCCCAAGCGAAACTGTGTAAACCTGCTCGAGCGAAAACCTATGCTTGACAAAAGGCCACACAGCACTGACTTACTAAACACTTAAGCAAGTTTCCAGCGCAATTCGTGCAGAACATGCAAAGCCGATAAGTTGCAGCTGCGGATGTGACCGCTGGATAACTCGGACCAACAGGGCAGTAAATCTGAGCGGCTCGTTCGCTGTGCTTTCGATACAGGCGGCTACACCGTGTACACGCCTGCACAACTCCACACACACGAACAGGATGCTAACTGCAGTCTCTAAGTGTTTTAAAAGTCGTCAAACCGTCTTTAACTGATTCCAACCAAGCTTAAAACTGGTGTTCAGTAACTACAGACCGTGGAAAAGTGAGGCTTAACTAGAACTATCTGAAGGAGTCACGAGTTAAGTCTGGCTTTCAACTCACCGTTAGTCAGTCAGTGTGGTTAAGTTACAAATCTCAGCCTGAGCATCCGATGCTAGTCCACTACTAAACTGAGATTTCCTTCCACAAACAATGCCGCACCTTCTCGTAAGGCTCAAACCGCATGAGTTATACCATATAAAGATTAAAACTGTGGTATAAAAACCAAGTCGTGCCGACGGCTCCGGCTCTGGGAACAACAAGTTAGCCGAGCCGGCTACTGGAGCGAGAGCTGCACTGCTACGCGGAGCAGCCTTACCGGGGCTAACAAACAAACAGAGAGCAGCACACGGAGCTGGGAAAACCCTCAGCAAACTTCACTCACCTACAGACTTCACCATCGGCACGGCTATCCGAAAACAGTACCGGAGTGTCTGCTTAGGTATTTAAAAAACACACAAATTTAAAAGTCTTGTTGACAGCATCGTCCACAAAGCCGCCATCTTCATTGAGCTCTGATGATGTTGGGTCGCTACTCCTGTGGCCGAAACTCCGGACGAAACCAAATCAACCAAAGAAAGAGGGAGACGGTTACATGTCTTAAATCTACGAAACAAGGTCATGTGGGTGTAATTGTTACAAACGCATAGGTAAAGCCTTGTTGTAGCGATTTAACTCAGTTTTTTTTATTAACGCTGACCTAAGTATATGGATATCGTCAGTGCGCGGGAAACGAAACTCTTTCGGACTCCCCCCTCAGAGTGGCACGAATACCGCCCGTGGAAGATCCCAAAAGAAAGCGCCTCCTTTTAGCCTTTTTTGTCCCAGGTAAGGGGCTCAATTAGGGGGCGAGCCGAAGTTCTCAGACAGGCTAAACCTTCGTTAGCAATGTGTTAGAAGTCTTGCAAACCTGAAAGCTTATAAAGGGGATTATTATTTGTGCTTCTCCTTTGCTGTTTGTTTTTGTTCGGACGTTGTTCTCTTCACGTATTCGGCCTGATAATAAGTAATAATGGGCTGAAACGTGACAGTTACGTCAACAGTTATTTACAGATGTATGGGCAGAGTGTAAATCTGTCCACATAACGAAACCTGAACTGTTAAAGGTGCATATTCGTGCTGACCAAGCTGTTGGGGACGTCTGGAAAGGACCAGTAAGTCTCCCATTAAAATAAATACACAGATAAAAAAGGTATTAATATATTATGTAATTATGTTGCAACCGGATGATCAAACATACATGGCTAGATTGGCTCTCCGGACTCGACTGTGGTCTAATTTGAAAATCCACCTCTTTGCGCCCCCTGCTGTTCACACAACTGCATACACTTCATACTCACTAGTTCCTCTTTCATAATAATAATAATAAAAATATATTTTATTGTGCCATCATTGTACAGTATGTAATGCAGCCCATGCACCATGAGCACCTGTGCACTCTGCATTATTTTTGGACATCATTACTGATATACATATTTTACCGGCCCTATACTGGACGATATCATAAAATTGGATATTGGACGAAAAAACCTAATATGATCAGTTAGCCCAAACTAGCATGTTAACTGCTTAAACATTTGCACAAAGTCACACTTTAGATTGTATTTTGAATGTCTGAATATAACTGACCAATTAGAAACACCGCTAGAAGTTCTCTGTGAGAAAATAAAAAGCAGTATTACGCAACAGAGTCATGTTGTAGGTTGCATTTCTTTTAGGCAAGCAGAATATCCATTTTACAGGCTTATGTATTATAACAGCTTAGCTGTGTAAGAGAGGGTGTATCGGATTTGTATCAGCATCCAACAAGAAAAAGTGGCATTGAACTATCCTCATACATGATCCCCACCTTTAAACTCTATTTAGTCCAAGAACCATGGCTAAAAATCATCTTCCAGCCTTTGAAATGATTCTTTTTGCTATTTTGAGTTGTGTTGACGAACTCGAGAAGCTGCACTCAACTTATTCATGCTAACTAGAACACCAAACCTCAAGGTTCCTCTTGAATTCCTGTCTCGTTATGCTGAGCCATTTTCAATGATAAAAAGAAATGGGTTGTATGGGAGAGGACTGGCCCAATATGAATGCGTACGGTACAACATTAAAAACCACAAAGTTAGTGTTTTGAGTTATCTTTATTAAGTAAACTCTACATTTTCAATATTGCTTTTTGTCTGTTCCATTTTTAGTTTTATTTTTTCCTTTAGTCTAGATTACAGCCTCTTGCAATCAGCACAGTTTATATATTCATATATATATTTATATATATCTTTTTTTTCCCCAACCAAGCTACACTTTGAAGAATACAAAAATATCACAGTACATTTTCTACACAGTCACTCCCTACTAGTGAGCTCCAAAGCTAGCGCTGGACTTAAAAGAAAGTGGAACACAGGGACTTGGCAATGCCTTTGATGGACCACCTGTCCAGACTAGGCTAAAATAGGTGAGAAAATGAGGGAGAGCACGCAAAACAGACACACAGAGGTCAATTCCAACTTGAAGAGAGAATACTGCTTGTGTCTGTGTATGCACAAATACTTGCTGGTAATATGTTCACATAAACAGAAAACAAAATAAATTACCTTCGGGGTTAAGGACTGAAGACAGTAAAAGAAGAAACATACAGGGGGCCTAGCTGGCAGTGGACTTGTTACTGATCATTTACCATAAAGAGTAATTTAAAGATCTGGTCCAGCCCGATCTCTGTGTTCCAAAACCTTCAAGCCCCTACCACCAACAGCTAACTGGAAATGGGAACTCACATAGCAGCCACTTAACATTCTCTCAATTCTTCAAACCGCTCTCTGCAGACATACCATACTATACAAAATATCAAAAAAACAAATGAAGAATAAACAAAACATAGAAGAATCCTCACCCGTACTCAGATTATTGTTTCATATTAAATGTCTGTTTAATTTTTTTTAACAAACTTTTTTTCCCTCGTTTATACACGGTGTGAATATCCAAAGTTGAATTCTTTCATGACCAGTGGAGGCTCACTCCTCCAAGGCAGAGGAATGTTGCAGTATGAGTCTGACATTTAGTGGTTTCATTCAAATTTGAACAAACGAACATCAACAAATAGAAAAAAGAAAGAAAATCTTTATATTTCAACCTTCTAAACAAACTCAAGGGAGGAGATCACAGAACATCAACATAGGTCAGTGAAAAGGGAAAAAAGGACAGATTCTGAGGATAAACACTAGTCATAAGTTACTCGACATCACACACAAAAAAACCCCAAAATAAATCAGACACGACAATGAGCTCGACAACCTATTCGGACTTGAATGACTCCCATGCCTTGGCCACTCCGCGAGATTGCACACTGGCTACCGTCCTGGAGTAGTCCAGGGCCAAGAGGAGGACTGATTGTGCTGCCAGTGATGGGCTTGTGCAGGATATGACCTGGTAGGTGGGCCGTGGGTCAGACTGGACCGGGCTCAAAGCTGCAATTGAGTCCCAGCAGGTGTGAGGAGCACTCATGGCGAAAACGTGGCCATCTCCAGCGAGATCCGTTGCCACAGCTCCTTGGTCTGCTTCCCCCTCTTCAGGTTCTGGAGGATGTCGTTGAACTGCATCATGCCCACCGGGGTCAGGCAGAAGGCCCCACGGGCACTACGGATGATGTTCACAAAGTCATCGTAATCCGCCGGAGTCAGGTGGATTAGCCGGTGGTGGATGTACTGAGGGAGGAACCAGAACACATGCAATAAGAAACAAGAGTGTGACTCAGTGCTTACTAACATTGGTGGGGTATTCGTTAGAACAAAAAACGATGCTGCTTGATGACTCAAACTTTACTATGTTTATTTTGTGAGCAAATAAATAGGCCATGAACCGTAATGCAGGGATACTGATGGGGACAGACAGTATACACACCACATTGCCCCCAAATGAGTCACAATGTCAGTCATGGTTTATCTGACAGTCTTGGGAACCTGATGTCATTGGCCAAGTACAGAGTGAGAGGAATTAACACCAGTGCACCGCTAGAAACGAATAATTATTACTTTCGCTTTGATTTACAACGAACACAGTTACAATCTGCACACATCGGGCAAAGTGAACATGTCTGCATAATTAACTAAATCCTCTACAGAGACTACCGAGAAGTCTACTAGAATAGATTTACAGTCTCAATTTTCCAAAAACCTTTTTCTGATACCATGGATCCGTATTCACCCTGTGTCTGAAACGCTCTGCAAGAGCTCCTCCTGTCTTTAAGGCCCACCTCCTGATGAGCCCAGCATGCTGTGATTCATTGTGAGGATGTGTCAAGTTTGTAGGTAGGCAAAAAATGAGGATTGTGCTATGAGATGACATTACCCTAGAATAGAGAATAAGACTGCAAATCCTAAAAGACATTTCAGGTGGCTGAGAAAAGTGGTTTCTGTGGGAGAGAGTTCTCCTTCTGGCATGAACTTTGGGCTTTGAAACTCTGCAGACCATTGACATGCATAACAAGCCATGTAACACATCAAAAGAAAGGGAAGATGGAAAAGCATAATAGGTCCCCTTTAACATAATGCGATGTGTCTGCATATAAACAGTGACTGTGCATCTGTTTGTTTCAATCTGAAAATCAACTGTTTTGACTGATTGTATATGTAATACAGTTACACAAAATATTACGTTAGATTTGCATTTAGATTTGCATTTACTGAACTAATGTTATTCTAATGTTATTCTTATGATAACTAAATTGTAAAAGACTGTTTTGCAGAAGACAAATGTATACTTGCCTGTTATTGATTTATTGTGTTTATAAGCTGTACCTAAGTTACTAATTGTTTAAATGCACTAAATAACAATAAATAAAAAAAATGACATGCAGTGGGATATATGCGGCTTGAGATTAGAGATGGATTTTGAATAGATAAAGCTGCATGAAAGACACGACGGCTGAAAATACGTCTAACTGGGATGCTATCGAATACTGCCAGCAGTAACTAAATATTCCTGGGTGAGAGCATGACAGAGACTAAGTGAGGGTGAGAGTAAGACAGATAGAGAGCATGTGAGAAAACAGAGAAAGAAAGAGAGAGAGATTGCATGGGGCTTTTTCCTCTCCCAGCTTTCAGGCTGTGGACTGTCAGTGTGAGTTAGAAACTCTCTCATCAGCACAGCCTGTCCTGCGAGCATACTCAGTCTCTGCTCTCTTCTTTTAACACTGGGCTTTCATGCACTATTTATGTGCACTGGGGGCGACGGTCACGGCAGCTAGCCTCAGAATCCGTACTTAGAGCGAGTCAGATGTGCAGATATCCTTCAGAAATGAGCACCTTCACCTTTGGTCTTAGCTATTGAAAAAGCATTAAACTTTTGATTAAAGCAACAAACCACAGGCGACACATCGTTTAAAAACATGAGTCTGGATATTTGTGGAAGCCATCAGTAAGATTACACATCATATTAAAAAGGTCCTAATACCTTTTTCTTCTGACCTCATGCTCTGTACATTGGAGCACTGAATTCAGCGCAAGGGAGTACTAAGTGTGTAAGACTGCTGCACTAAAATCAAAAGCTTGCAGTCAGGAAAGACAGTATGGAGTAAAATATGGTACAATTATGTTCACTAACTAAAGGAACTGAAGACGGATTCTTGAGGGTACCACCCCAGTAATAAGAGGCGTACCACCGCAGAGACAGTTTAGTTTTAGTTTTTTTGTTTTTTTTCCTCTGCAAGTGTGTGTCTAGCCTAATATTCCATCAGCCATGCTTTACTCAATATAGACCTCTCATACAGCAACAGGCGAGATATTAGGTCACACCATTTAAATCCTTTTCCAAACGGAGGGAAAAAACTTCAGTAGGTCAGTGGTGTGCAGATACCTGTAGGTAGGCCTGCTGGCAGCGCTGCACAAGCTGGTGGAAGGCAGGAGTGCGGAGGTGAGCATGTATGTGTGCAGGATTCAGTCTCTGAAGAGCCTCCATAATTATCTCCTGAAGGACGAACGGACTCAGCACACCTTTAGCAGCCCCCACGCAGAACTGATACACATAATTCACACCTGGAGACAGAGAGAGTAAAAAAAGGGGGATGAACACGATGTAGCATTTCCAAAGGCCCCTTTTGTATCTTTTCAGTAACCCTAATGCAGGCACATCTGTTCATACCCCTCCATTTATCACCCAACATAACCCTCTTTACAATAAATTAGTTCCCTGTACCGAATACTCAAAGCGAGATGTTTGACTGCTTGCTGAAAAAAAACACACTCCATGTTTACATCACTATCACTGGCAATGAACAAAACAAGTTAGTTTGATGCTGAATGGCAAAATAGGACCACGTAAGCAGCGTTTTCTGCGTTTCTCTGTATGAGTCGTACCCTTTCCACCTCCTAGCCGAAGACACTACATTATGCTGATAAGCATTTTCCATACATTCCTATCTCTTTCACTACAGAGGGAAAGGACTAGGCACTTGAGCTAAGCAGTTTTGTACATAGTAAAGGTTTGATGCCTCAGATGAAAGGACTTACCAAGTCTTGCAGCAAGGCCAAGCAGCCACTTGACATCCTCTGTATATGGGGGGCTACGAGAGAAGTTATTGGGATGGTCGTTGTGTGCCCTCCTGCCCAACATCTCCAGAGCCAGCATGCCTGCGTGAGGACAGAAACTATTACGCCATTTGTAACAGCAATCCTCCAGCTGCCATTTAGTCGTGCACTTAAGACTATTAAGCCTCCTAATAAAGTGAACCTTGCCATAGGATTGTAATAAAGCAGCTGTCATGCACATGTGTAATGGTTTGCAGGGTTAAATGCCTGTGTCACTGCCACAACATGGACTCGGTCGACCTTCGATTCAGGACTCTTAATATTTAGCACATAATTCAGAACCAGATGGACTCTAATGGGGCCAAACAGTGACAGAACCACAGGAGAGTCATGCCTTAAGGGCCATCAGTGATTAACAATCTGCCTTCCTTACCAACTCTGTAGGCTGAATGCAGGTAGTGCAGTCCCTGCTGGCTGATTGGCTGACTGTGCTGCTCATCTTCCACTGGGAATGGCGTGCTGACCAACGAGGCTGGCTGAGACGAAAGGCCTGGGAGAGAGGCCCCCTGAATTGCCTGGATGGTGGAGCCAGCGTGAACCCCACCTACTGTAGAGAAACAGACAAATGATCACAATCAAATGTACTATGAGAAATTAATTATTGGGAAACAAAGGAAAGGCCCTTGCCATAACACTGCAGGAGGTGCATTTATCAATGGAATTGCCTGCATATAATGTAACTGCACAAACTGTTTGATTATTAAATCACAATCTTTTTGGTTGATGTTGAAAAACAACACATGCTATCTGAAAATCTCCACTAATCCCACTGACTACCAAGTAGTAGGAGAAGCAGCAACTATTCAAGGTCTCTCATTTGCTACTTTAATGGCCCAGTTCTGAGACACTGCAAGGCTCTAAATCTCTGTAGAAGGCGTGCTATAAAGTGCACTAATGAGTTTTATGGGGGACATTTTTTCAATTTGTTTCAGACTGAAGTGTTACTGGACCCACTTGAGGTGAATGTAAATAGGCTAGCTACTACGATCTGCCTCTCCATAAAAGGGAAATAAACTCTACTCTGTCCAGCTGTTTGAACCTTAAGTCTACATTTGCATGCACTTAGAGCGGCCATTATTTATTTAACCAAGCAAACAAATAAACTTTAAACTGTCAAATACTTATACTTATTTTGTGAAATTCTAGCTCGCTCTGCATCAGCTTCACTCTCTCTTATTTCTCACCTGCCACAGTAGTGCTGAGGGGTAAGGTTGCCTCTGCGGTATGGTAGGGATGGACGGCAATCTGTGTCATGGACGGTACGGGAACTCCTGGGAAGGTTACAGCAGTCGCTGCCATGGGGGGGTGAGGGCCAGAGGCCACTGAGAATGGGTACTGGGCACCAATAAAGGCAGGGTGCATTCCCTGGGAGAGTACACAGAAACTCTTATCACACAGATAGACCTCACTACATTAACACCAACTTTCTGCTCAACTTTTTCGTAGAACACATTTTGAGTCACTTTTTTTGCTAAAGAAGATGTTGAGTTTAACCTGATCATGCCATCTCTACCAATCGGCAGAGGTATGTTAGACTAAATGAAATCCACTAGGGGTCACTAAGTCTTTCAATAGATATGCTATTTACTGTTCTTTGTTCTCATTCATAGGAAACATGTGAACTGTTTTTTGTGGACCTTGAAAAAAGATCAGCATATTTTAATCAGCCTATTATAGTTTCAAAGGTTTTACGTAACTCACATTCATGTAGTTACAATTATGTAACTTGCACAACAAAAAAATGGTAAACTTTTTAAAAATTTTTACCAAATAGTATATTTTTATTCTGAAGGTGTTTATGATTAGCTAATGTAGTTAAAATTGACTATGTGCTTTATTATTATTGCACCAAACAAACTAATCTGTTTCTTTTTTCTTGGTGAGGATGTTAAAGGGTTAAGATAAGAAAATCCAGTGATTTCATTCATTTACTTCATGACTTAATATTATAAAAACATTATTAAATTTAGATTTTGGAATTCCAGCTGTGGAATTCCAAAATGTTGAGCACACAATTAAAATCAAAACAGCTTCAAAAACAATAGATTCACAAGCTAGCAATGAAATAACCAAGTGTTCTTACTTGTGGATAGGCAGAACCAGACACAGGGAAAACAGCTGGGCGAGGAACATGTGGAAGCTGGTGGCCCAGATACTGTGGGGTACAGACAGTGGGTAAATGGGCCTGAACAGTTGTGTAGGGGTGTAGCCCCTGCGCATGAGCCATGGCTGAGCCAGGAAGCGCGTGGGACTGGTAAATGGTAGAGCCCACGGAGATCACGGGCACCACAGCGGCAGCAGTCACAGATGCCGTCACTGCTGCTACACCCGATGGGTCCAAGACCCCAGCACTGTCCAGCACACCACAGCCACTCTCGGGAGGCCTCCGGCCTGCCCCGCCGTTTGCCCCACATCGACTCGGCCCCTCTCTCTGCCCAGCAGAGCCTCCACCTATGGTCTGCTCATACAGCCAGTACCACTGATGGGCCACCTCAAACAGCACCTCAGGATATACGCCTCCACCCTTCGCGGCTTCTTCTACTGCCATACAGGCCTTCTCCAGCATCACATTATCCTGGGGAGAGAAAAGACCATTTTAGGATGTTTGATCTGCAGGCTTCCTTTTGACTGTAGCTCCTTCATTCTGAAAACTTTCCTGCTTTTATTTCTGTTATGTTGCACAACACAGGTTACTGAGAAAACGTAGTATCAAGGCCACAAGATTGTAAAACTTGTTTTTGTGGATATATTGATAGATACTAATACTAAGGTAAATCCTTGATGGGAAACAAAAGACTAGTTAAAGCCTAGTCTGCATGACTTGTCTCACGTGGACATACAACTGGATCGTGTAAACACTTCAATTCTAGGGCTGCTGAAATCTTGATTAAAGGGGAATCACCTTCAACATGTGTTTAATACTTCAATACCTCAATAATCAGAATTGCCGCATTTCTTAGCATCTGACTATCAATTTAGTCTGTCTACTGAATGCTCTGTGTCACTAAACAAACAACTGACAACACAAATGAGGCTAATGAGAGCTTGCTTAAAACCAAAAGCCCTCCAGGAAAGAACCCAGAATGCGAGCGACTATTGTCGCAGGGGCATTTGGTACATTTTGTCTTCCAGCCAGTCTTCATGCCAAACTTGAAGCTCTGAGCATGTCTACCACACTTCCCTCCATTCGTTTCCTCTCAATGAGGAAAGCTTGCTGCCAGTGCTTTGTAGAAACACAGTAGTGAGCACTTCTGACCTTAAATGCCTTTTACTGTGCTCTCATGGCAAAAAAATGGCCAGTTACTCCAGCACCAGTCTGTGATGCTATGGTAATTAATGCAGGCCTATCACAGTCTGCAGAATGAACTACTACAACCAATAACATCACAATTTTAACAGTCCTAACACTGACTGATAAACAGAATGCATTACAGCAAAGACTACAGAAGTAGTCTATACATGACCGTGTCTACTATACCTGTTCTTTGCATTGCACTAGCGCCCTCTGGATCTCATTCGGGTTGAGGGCGTGAGCATGAGGTAGGCAGCTCAGCGCAAGCTCTGCTGCAGCCCGCACCATGTTGGGGTCTCGCGCCCTTGAGGCTCTATCTGCCAGTGATGCTACCTCTGGAGGGGTGAGGTGGCCATCCCAGCACTCCACCAGGATGTTGAGGGCAGCACTGCCAATCTCCATTGCTTGGCCTGGGAAAGATAATGAATAAATAAACAAAACTAAGACAGAGATCACAGAATAGCGCACATAAAATAAAGCAATAATGGCGAAGCATCCAAACTAACATGAAACAGACCTCTAAAGAACGTTTCCCAATTCATGTCAATGCATTTTCATTTACCTGTGATCCAAGACACATGAGAAGAGTATGTCCTGGACAACCAGTTGGGAGACACAAAATTATGCAAGCCCAATGCATACAGGCCAATCTCGAAGGCACACAGGTGCAGGTTGCGGTGGGGCCCCTGGTGGCCCCCGCTGGCAGAAGGCTGAGTAAAGATGGAGGTGGAGCTGTTTCCTCCAGCCTTTACCAGCACAGTCTTAGCCAGCTCGAAGTAGAAGTGAGCTGCCGCCTCTGATGGTTGATTGGGAACATGTGGAGCGTGGCATTCCGGACGACGCCCTTTATACCTGCAACATAATGCAGCGATGACAGAGAAGAACTATTAATGAACAGGCTAGTTATAAAACACAAGCAAAATGAATAGAAGTATACAGTAGACCTCCAAAGCTCCGCGGACTTCAATCATCAGGGACATTAACTTCTATGGCTAAATTTTGAGCAGGACTAAAACACATTCCAGGGCCCGTATTTACAAAGCTTCTCAGGAGTGCTGATCTAGGATCTGTTGCTGTCCATAAGGTCGCTGTAAATTGATGCTAGATGATCTCTTTTACTTTGAGAAGCTTTGTAAATTATGAAGCCTGATCACAGCTTAAAAAAGGATAAAAAAATGCATCTAGAATGCATCCTGGAGCTACCCTGAGCCACATGTATTAACCAGTCCTGTACTTGAGGTAAAAAAATAAATAAATAAATAAAATCTTAATTTCCTTTCTATTTACATTTCTACTAGAGCTGTTAAAGGTACTTAAGTATCAAAAGTAGAAAACTACTGTGACTTATTATATACCGCGACTTATTATAAGACCTAAAGGCTGTTGAACTTTCTGAGCAAAAGTGATGTTTGAATTGCTTGTTACAGGTGAAATATAGGAGCTATAGAGCTAGCTTTAGCCATACAGGTCAACAGTCTTCTTGATGGAGGACAGAAACCAGACCAGGGGTTCTTTCTCGCCTTTTCAGTATGCTACCGCTTGGAATTCAAAGCTACTAAAGTTCAATCAACCTTCCGATAAAGGTAAAACTTCTATTAGGCAGTTCTGGCAACGTCAACTTCACTAATTGTACTTCTGTCTCACCTGCTGGTGTCTGTGCTCTTAGCTCTAGCTCCTCCTCCAGCTCGTCGTGACCCACTGGATGACGAGGAGCCCAACGAATCAGAAGATGAACTGCTGATGCTGTCGCTGTCTTGACCCCTCCCCCAAGAAGCAGCTGTCCAACCACCTCGCAGTGGGCGTCGACTAAGCGTGGGGGAGCTGTCGGAGGTCGTCTCAGGAGCACTACTGTCAATGCTTGCCATGCCTTAGAAAGCACGCCAGAAAGAACACTTAAATAACTAACACATATGTGAGATAATGCAGATCATAAACACCTCAACTTTGCAGCCAAAGTTAAATGAGGTTCCATCTGTTCAGTGTATTGGGGTTAGCTTTAGCCACAGGTATGGAACATAGGTAATGCATATCAGTACAATCTTTTACCTGTGTGCTTCTTTTTCTGCCGTACAGGCGAGCCCCAGCAACGTGTTCCATAGGCTCCTCGCCCACCGAGCGCAAGACGACTGGGCACCGTACCTTCAGGCTTAAAGGGGGCCACCTCACTCTGCTGATCACACGAGGATGACTGAGCTCCATCTGCCATAAACACATACACGTACAGGGATTAGAGACTGTGTCATCACACAGTTCAGCCTCAAATCTGAACTGCTTTTGGCCAGTACGATCAAACACGGATATACTGAGTGTATTCATTTTTAAGGCCATATTGATATACTCATTTGTTTATTTGATTTAAATCATACTTGCTTTACAATTTAATATTAGTATGAAATCTACTGGACACAGCTGTAGCTGAATGTGTAACGAAATAAGTCTAACACACAAAGCAATCACATTAGGTAGCATAATTACTGGACCAGTGGAAACGTGTTCTACAGTGTTTTGGCAGATGCCATGGAAACACTTCCTACTAAAATGCACCTGAATTTAAATGAAGCCTTACTTTAATCCTAGTTACAGATGTCGCATTCTAATCCTTGGGTGTGTAGGGCTCACCTTGCTCTCGATTCTCGCCAACTGCTTCTCCTGCCGTCGTGCTCTGGACCCCACTGCCTGTCAGCCCTCCCTGCTGTGCAGTTGCCCCTCCACTGGCCACACCTTGCACAGAGGCTGACCCACCTGCTGTTGTTGGTGCTGCATGCTTTGACACACCCCCTGTGGCTCCACCAGTCCCATGGGTGTTGTGTTTAGATGGGCTCTTCTGGCTCCCAGTGGCTGGCTTACTGGAGTAAAATGAACTCAACGTCTGAGGCTTATGAGTCTGGCTCTCACGGTCAAGAAGCTTGTCTAAGATCTACAGACAGAGGAGTTCAAAGCAGTTAACACTAATTGAACAAACATTAGAAATGAGAGAAAACCATTTTAAAGCAACATGGGTCACAATGCCTCACATTGCACTTGATCCAGAAATGCTTCTACAAAATCACAAGCTACAACAAATGTGCAGAACAAGGACAAGGCCAGCTTACAAAAGACCCTCAGGTCTCCTTGCCTAACCGCTGATAGAATGTTTAAAGGCTTGTGACTTGTACTTAAGTTCAAACTCGTAACTTTTAACACACTAAAAATGAACGGAGACTGCTATATGGAAGCTAGTAGTTAACACAGGTTACATGACATGCCTTTTTAAGCTTGCTCTGGTCATCCTTGTAGGTAATCATAAGGGCCAAAGCAAGGTCTCCCTTTTCCCTCCTAGTGCCCTCGCATAGCAAAGGATGTTCCGCCTCACTAACTGTAGTCTTCATACCTAAAAGAAAAAATATAAAGGCTTATTTTAGCTACATGTTTGTTTCATTTTAGTTGTATATTTGTTCATACACACAAGACTTCTTACCTAGTGCAGCAACTGCGGCTTCAAAGCCCAGTTCCTCATCACCTGGCATCTCATTGTTACGGTTTCGACTGGGTGGGCGAGAACCAGTCGGAGAGACCACTATTGAAAACAGCCAGGAAAAAAGATGAAGGAGGTATTTATTTCCAGATTAAGTGGGTTTTATTTTTATACATTAGGCTGATGGATTTCCTATCGTTAAAATGTCACAGGGTTGCAAATGGACATGTAAAACCACATCTGGGCATTTTTCACCCCTTTATAATTAGTCAATTAAAAATCCTGAATATCGACAGCAATTTTAAGTATAAAGTAGTAGTACTAGGTCACTAGCTCAATTAATAATGTTTATTTATTTACCGAGCTGATACCTGAGATGCAATATGACATATCTGGAAAATACTGTAGCAGAGTAAGACTACTTTATCCTGTAAAAGACAAGTGCTAATTCCTACACCCAAGAAATTACTTGTAAAACAGGTAAAAGTAATGTGGCTTCATACCATTTGCAGCCTCAGATACTATTGCCCTAAACATGTAGTAACATATTACATAGGACTGAATCTCTATTACTCACCAGGGGTGCATAAAACATCAAATATAAAACTGGCCAGCATGAGGGGCAGAACTGGCCGATAATCACAGAAGTTTCCATCACGAAGCTGCTCAGCTCTGTCTCTTATGGCAGTCATCTCCACCAGGCCAAGAGGAATCTTCTTCAGCAAAGCAACCACTTCTGACTCCTGATATGCCAGCTTCACCTAAAACAGATAACATAAGCAACCGGTATATAGAATGAGCAAAGCGTTTTGCTTGTATGAGTGCCTTAGAACATTGGTTTGATCAAATGGACCTTCTGTGTGACTGGCTACCTCTACCTGCTATCTGCTGAGGATAAAATGGCAAACATGAATAAAGCAAAAGATGTTCTTAGAGTTTCAATAATGGTGTGTACCTCCAGGGCCTTGGTGGAAGCTGGAGGTCTCTGGAGCTCCAGGGAGAACATGCCAGTACTGAAAGCCAGATTATGGAACTCCAGCCTCTCGCTCAGTACTGTCAGCAGGAAGGCTGCTTTTGACAGTGTGTTGGTAGCCACTTGTGTCTGCTTGCTGGTCGACACTTTACTCTTCTTGCCCTAATAATGAAAAAAAGGAAAAAGGAAAAATAATGAAATAATGAAGGGGTTTAAACAATTTTATTTTATGCTACTTAAAGTCACTGTGCTCCGGCTTTAGGAATGTCCCCATCACTGCAACATTCTAACTTAAAACTTCAAAAAAATAAAATAAAAATCCTAAAAAAAATTTTTTTTAAATTGAGCGTTGAGAGCCCATGTGCATTACCTTCGTCTGTGGCTGCTCAACCTTGAGGTCAGGGGGGTTAGCCAGCAGGTCCCTTGCTAGTTCCACAGCCAGACGACAAGCTTCATTACTGTACCCATGAGCATAAAGGGCCTCTGCACATGCAAACAGCACCTGTACACAATGGGGTATGTTTACGTAATGGATACTTGTAATTACGTGCAGCACGAAATAAAGCACCATAATTAAATGGAAATAAAGCTGGGTACAACCTTAGCTCCAACAATATCTCCTCACCTCCATTCGCCCTTCCTGCTCTAGAGGTTTGATCCCAGCAAAAATATCCGGCTCCTCCTCATGGTTGCTGTCTGGCACCCCTCTCTCTGCTCCCTCTTCAGAGGCAGCACTGAGATAGTAGGCCTGGCAAAACAAGAACAACTTTTTAAATTGACTTTTAAAAGTTTGACCTTCAAAAGAGATGAGACCAAAGGTTTCACTTTTACGTTTTTTCCTCTTCACATAACATTATAATGTAGTTCAAATACAAAAAAGCCATTTCAAATAAAAAAAAAATTATCCAGTGAGCCAAGAAAAGAAGGACACACTTCTGTGATTATTATCCAGGGATTCCTACAGTGAAACACACCTGGATTTTATGGATATACACTGACTGACCAGCCACTTCATTAAGCACACACATTTGTCTCTATACCCTTCCCTTTTTTTTTATTTTTTGTTTTTATTAGCTCCACCCACTACACAGGTGCACTTTGGAGTTTCTACAATTACAGACCATCTGTCCAGTTTGTATAGGCTTGTATATTGTTAAGGCTCTTTTACTCGGTTCTTCAGTGGTCAGGGACTCCTAATGGACCACCACTACATTGCTGGTCCACTTTGTAGATGTAAAATCAGAGAAAATAGCTCGGTTGCTGCACAATTTGCTTAAAGCTTAAATTTGTGGACAATGAGGCACAGTAGCTCTGCTGTATCTGATCCACTTGTACCAGCACAGCGCACACCAACACCACCACGTCAATGTGGCTAGAGGGCTGAGAATGACCACCTACATAATACATGCTTTATTGAGGTCATGTGGGAGTCCTCACCATTGAAGATGGGGGGAAAAAGAAAAAAAAAAAAAAAAAACATATACAGGGAAACTGATGATCAACAGTCTGTATTTGTAGAAGTACAGAACACCCCAACAGATCTATCATCTTTTTAATCTCTGAATTCTAGAAAATGAGTAGAAAATGTAACTAAATCAAGACATTACCATCAAAAAGCAAATTGAAATATTTAATTTGTCAGGTAATTTGTATTTTACCTGATAGTCATCCTCGCCAACGGGATCCCCACCAGCTGCTGCCACGGCAGCAGCTGCCTCTTCTGGGCCCTGTTGGCCAGGAGTCCCTGCAGCACCGTTTCCATCGCCCTCTCTCCGGGCTCGAGGAGGCTTGGCTGTGACTGGGACTGCCATAGCTGCTGATGTGGAGGGCCTAGCATCCTCTACTGGATCCTCATCCGCTCCATTTTCCTCTAGTTCTGCTTCTACATCCACTTCTTTCTCTACTGCTACTACTATTGGGCTCTCTTTTGGGAAGCAGTGGGGTGCATCTGCTGCTAGTGGTATTGCTGAGTGAGTTACACGTTTACCCTCAAATGTGCGGTCCTTAGCAATACTGCCACTACTACTACCGTACTTGCGTGGTTCTCGGAGTAGAGGACTGGGCGAGGGCAGCATTTCTGGCGGTGGTGGCAGAAAGTCAAAAGTGTTGCTGGCTTCTGCTCCCAAGGCCAGACTTGAGCCGTCGTCCAGACTCAACTCCACCATATCAGGTTCCAGTGAGCTGTCTTCACTACTGGTACGGCGCTTAGCACTGGGATGCTTCCCTCCAGCAGCACCAGAGCCTCCACACGAGTTCTTACTGCTCTGGGTCAGTTTGGCTTTGCCACTAGTGGAAGAAGAGGAACCACCAGCTTTGTATGGGCCCTTTGTACCTTCATCTAAAGATAGGGACATTCCACCACCTAACCGCACCAACATTCCTCCACTGTTCACTCCTGACATGCCTTTTCTCTTGCTCACAATGGTTTCCTTGGGGCGCACAGCCACTTCTTGCTGAGGCGGATGACAGCTGCTTCGTGATTTGTGGTCAGAAGCTCCTGCGTCAGATCCCCCAACACGGCCACCTCCTCCTGCTCCTCCAGGTTCTAAGGGTTCCCCACTCGCCCCTAACTTAGCCCCCCTTTGCTGCTGTACTGCCCTGGCCCAACAGAAGGAGGCACTCTTTTTGTCTGTGCTACAGTAGGTAATGCCAGGCAGAGAGTATGCCACCTCCCAGTTAAAGTAGCAGGACTCAACAGCTGGTTTGAAACCCTGGAAGAGCTTGTCCAGGGACTTGCGGTGCTGTCCCCGTTTCACAATCTCAATCACTTTGAGGTGCCACTGCTTGAGCTGGGCAGCAAGCTCCATACGCCTATATGGGAAGGGAAGGGAGATAGAGGAGAGGAATGAATAAATAAATGAATGAATGAATGAATGAATGAATACAGGAAGCTGCACATATGCTTCTGCATCAGACTATGAACTCAAATAAATAAATAAAATAAAGAACAACTGTACAGGCTCTCACAGGGGGACATATTTAAATTTAAAAATCTAATTTGAATAAAAACATACTGTCTGATTTTCCAGAGTAGTTCAACACTGTGATTTAACAGAATGATTCTCAAACTAGTCCTCAGGGACACTCACGCTTTCCACATTATTCCACTATGTTTTGTAAATTGCACCAATGAGAACGATCAACTAATAAACTAATTGGGATGAAGCAATAATGTGAACTGTCTAGGGGTCTTGAGAGCAACTGAGCAAATTTACAATGTGGTATATACAAATTAGTGTTTTCCTTGAGAGCGAGCGCACAGACATTATTATTTAGCAAGCACAGTGCTAAAGGAATGCATTAACAGCACTGTTTAGGAAATCACAAAAAAGCCAAATTTGTGGTTGCAATGCACAGCAATTTATGTGACTACAGTGTCTGGGTGCTAAGATTGTCTCTGACTCTAAAATGAGAATGTTAACTGGCCCTCAACTCTTGCACATTTAAACACTCCTTTCATCTAAGTACACACATAGCCCTTTAAACCTCTTAACAAACAGTAAACAGAAATAAACAAACAAACAAGCTTAGATAGATGGAGGAGAAGGGAGGTGAAGGTTTACTGATAAGCCTGAGAGGCCTCACCTCTGGGGGCTCATAGTGGGGTCAAGCACCGCCAACCTCCACAACACAACCATTTCATCGCACATGCTTGCACACGCATGAGCAGCCACTTCTGTCTGCCCATTACTGCGGCCTGTGTGTCCACTGGCACTGCTGTGAGACGCAGACGTCCGTACACTGTACCACCATCCAATGATCTAAACAAGGGAGAGAGAAAAAGCACAGTAATGTAAATGTATACTCATCAGGAGTTGTGCAGATAAATCCATGTTAAGGATAATGGGGTTTACTACTGTTGCTATTGCTGATATCTTACCCCGAATAGTAACTTATGTGTCTGTGGTGTTCAAAAACAATCCTCTATAAAAAGGCCTTGTCTAATAACTGCTCTCAAGCTACTGATGTTATATTCCATTTTATACATGTGCAAAGCGCAAAATACAACATAATGCTACAAGAGGCAGCCACGGTACTACAGAATATAAAGCAGGTAACCTTCCTACCACATGATTAAGTCCAACAATGCCATACAGGACGTAGTGAAACAAACTAGTATTTTTCTTCATACTTGTTCATATGTGAGGCACTGCTCAGTGAGAATCTCCAGGAGTGGGGCAGCATTACTGTCTCTCCTCTTGAACATTTCCCTGACGATAGACAGAAGGTTCCAGATGCCCTCTGGCTCTCTACCCCTCAGGGGCCTCAGTAAGCAAGCCCATTCAGCTGCGGCGGGGGGCTCAGTGGAGGACAGATACATGGAGTTCACATCACTGAGAACAAAAAGAGAACAAGCACACCTGAAGTTTAGCAGGATGACAGTAAAATTCAACACATATTTATAAATCACACACACACACACACACACACACACACACACACACACACACACACACACACACACATACATACATATTGGACACGCAGCTCAAGTTCACAATGTGGCCAAAAAAAGTTTGTACATACCTGAAAACTACCGGTGAGGGGCCACAAAACTTGTGCAGTGTCTTTTTAATGTTGTCACTAAGGGTGGACTCATCCAGGTACCAGGTGCTCTGGTCAGAGGCTGAGGGTCCAGCAGTAGGGTCTGTGAAACAATTATTAAATTAGTTTGCAAACATTGTACATGCATTATGTACATGGCTTCCATACACTACGACATTTGCCATATTAGAACTTAGGTTTCCACAATGCCATCATGGCACCCATCTGTAATTATGTAGTATTAAACAAAAAGCTATATTACAGCTGTAGGAATAGTCAGTGTGTGAAAAAGCGCATTCATATTGAAAGCAATGTTCCGGTCTAAACTACTGAAAGTGCCTGCCTAACAGTGGACAGGCAGTCACAATAAATCATTTGCATGTGTTAGAAATGCAAACATTTTTAACTGCTGCTATACCTGCCTTGTAACCAACATATTGCTACTACACTACAAACAGCAAAACTCGCTATCCTAATTAGCACTACTATCCTAATTAGCACTACTTAACTAATAATAACTCCTAAATGTAAAACAGTGCTTGCCAGCCTCATACTCATATTCCGCTCATGGCGTTTGTTATTCTGAATTAGACATATTGGCAGTTTTCGGACCAGAAATCTAAATGTAACACATGCAGTGCGTGAAAGAGCTAAGCTGAATTTACTCATCTGTTTCAGCTAACAACAGAAAACGAGCAAAAAATAGTCAAGAAAGTCTTCTCTAGAGCGCTAGAGAACAATTTGAACATGACCAGCAGACCAGGCAGTCTGGCCTATATTAAATTGCAGCTAGTAGATTCTGCTCTATTAATTAGACCTGTATTCCAATTACATGCAATCTTTGGCATGATTTTCAGTGGTGCGTCTCTGAATGCACGCACATACATATCCAAAGTCATTCCCTACTCCAGCAACCCCTAAGAAACAATTAATTCTTTGTGGGTATTCGATTTTAACAACCGCTTAAAGCCCCAACGAGAAACTGCTGTTACTTGTAGGCCAGATTAATAACAATGCCCAACAACACACAATATGTAAATCCACCACGGTCTTTATTAAACGCCTGATTAAAGAACCACCAAGGGTTTTCCTCAGAGGCATTAATGCCTACAGCAGAGCACCAACCATAACAGTGAAAAGGATTGTCCATACCTGGAGCTCCACATACGGTGTTAATAGCGGTTGACTGTGAGGAAAGGAGCTCATCCAAGAGACGCTGGGCTGTGGGCAAGATCTGGTGGCACACAGCAAAGTTTTAGATGCATATTCATTTTTCAAGAGCACATGTGCAGCTTGTAAAGTTTAGTACAGTGTTTAGGAGGTAAACATTTGAAGAGCATAGATATTACGATATTTACACAGCAAATACCAATTCAAAGCAGCAAATCTGAAAACCTGTGCTGTATAGTATTCCTATTACACTAAAATGTGTTTAAGCTGGTAAATATCAACACATCTTTTGAAAGTCACAATGTTACGATCATTCAAAAAACACTGACACGACAACATTAGAACTAAGAAACAATCTTAACATCTGTTAATGAAATGAAAAAGGGAAAACCAGCTACTGGAATTTTTAAATGTTAAAATATAGGAAGTTGCAAGGTTCTTATTGTTAACAACAATAAGAAGCTTGAACTGTATTATAAATATCTACACAATGAATTGTCATTATGAAGGCCAAAGCTGATACCTGCACAATATCTGTAAGCTGGTAATACTGTGGCTTTAGATCTACAGATGTTAACATTTGTGAGTGGCTTGCTGACTACAAGTTTGGGTGCTCTAAACCACAAGGCTGACAATGCTACTCAAATGGAGAGGAAGCTCCTAAATATCATGCTTATCTGACACGGCAGAAATGAGTGCTACATAAAAAGGTCAAAGATATTTTTGCAGTTCTTTATTACATATGACTGAACCAGTTCTCTTTCATACTTGCTGTGGAAGCTCGCTGATGAGGTACTGTGCAAACTTCTGAAGTTGGTCCCTCTGTAGCCTGGACAGGGACTCTGATACCGGGGCTCGGAGACACACAGCAGATGCCTAATAGGACACACAGAGACAATACTGGCAATAAATTTAAAAAATTTAAATAAAATAAAATCACTAACTTAAAGACAAAATGTACAATATATTTTTATTAATATCTTATTTCTAGATCTTTGATCAGGAATATGTTTGACAGAGACGATTATTATAGTTCTGCAATGCTTGGCCTCCCTCAGGTTTCAACACTTGAAAGTCCCCTTAATTAGATTTTGCATTGAGTCTTTATAAATTATTAAAATAAATCAATTTAATATCATGGCACTTGATATTGAGTATTAAGAGTCCTGGTGGAATCATATGTGACTAACTTTGAAATGACAATATTCAGTGCAACAGAACTG